>CM076575.1:682658170-682845176 GCA_034641835.2 Pinus albicaulis
CTCTTTTGAAAGAGATGCAGTTTTTCATTGTCAACATTTTCAATGTCTCCCTGACACGTGTTCCCTGACAGTTTTAATCTATGGTTGACAACTGTTGCCTCACACCCCGTCGCATGGTCTCATCTCCAGAATCCAGTTCACAGCTAGGAGTAGTGGCAGCAACGGCAGCGGCAACTTCTTTTCGAACCCAGCGGAGGAAGAGCCTCCATAACTATCAGAAGATGACTACATGGGACTCACCAAGTTCGCGCGCGTGGAAACAGAGGCTGCCAGGGTGCGGAAGAAGGAGGCCGAGGAATACGAGCGGGACAAACACGTCTTCCCGTCCTCCATTGGCTTGGACGAAGACGAAACAGTTGTGAAAGACGAAGAAGAAGGCCCTGAAATCGTCAGACTCGACAGTAAACAGGATGAAGGAGACTTCTTCACCGAGGTCGACAGGGCGGTTGCTCTGCGCAGGAAAGAACTCATAAAAGAAGGAAGCCTTAAACCCAGAGTTGCCAAAAAACCTTTGGAAAAAGAAATTGTCGACAACCTGGAAAAGGAGGAAGTCATCGACCTGGACGAAATCAGGGCTCTTCAAGATAAGAATATAGTCGAATTGGTGGAAGTTTTTTTCAGATAACCATGGGTTGGGGGAGTTTTCTCAAAGCAGTTTTGTATAATATTGACATTTTTGCAGGGTAAGTTGTTCACGAATGCTCCATTTCATCAGTATACTGTGTTTTGAATTGCAATCCTAATTGTTGTTTCTAAATGGGTGTTGGTTTTCAACCATGCAGGCCTGTGGTGACATTACTTTATCCTCTGTAAGTATCAAATTCCCTTCTTTTCTTATTTCGGTTTCTTTAATACTCTGTTTCAGTAAAACCCACCATTAGAATGACTGGAACTGTAGCCAGTGGTGTAATCATGGCCTTGTATCTGTGTTTTGGTGATAAATGTAGTGGGTTGTCTTAATTTTTGCAGATATTCCTCCATCAGAGTGATAGAGAGTCCATCTCGGCTGGATGATCAGCAATGGCTGACGTACTGGGTTCTATACTCGTTCATGACACTGTTTGAGCTTTCCTTCTCTCGGGTGCTAGAATGGTAAGAAGAATCTTTGCTAAACTATCTCTGGACTAATGGCCTTTTAGTCTCCAAGAGCTGAGTTTTGGCTTGCGTTTACAGGTTGCCATTCTGGCCTTATGTCAAACTGATAGCCACCTGCTGGCTGGTGCTGCCAGTGTTCAAAGGGGCAGCTTATGTGTATGAGAACTTTGTCAGGCAGATGCTTCTGAACCCCAATGCAAGGGCCACAAATTCTATAGAACGCTTTGTTCATCAATATGGACTTGATGCACTTGATAGAGCCATGAAAAGGGTATGCTATGCTTTTAACTCTCAGAAACCTTAAAACTCAGAAAATCCAACAGATATGTGGTTAATTTTTTAAAGTATTACTGATCATCTTCAAATATCTCTGAAAATGTCAAATATTTGAAGATGCCTATTGCAATAATAACAACATTCCAGAAGCTCTGCAACTACTTTCTTATATGTAGGAACAAGGCCTTGCGCCGCATACTTCTACTTGCAATAAACTCATTTCTGCTCAGTGTAAACTTGGGGATTTAGAGAAGGCTTGCTTGTATCTTCATGAGATGGCACAATTAGGTTTCGTTCTCGATGTGATCACTTACAGTATCCTCATCGTTTGGCATTGTAGGCAAGGCAGGCTTAAAGATGCTTTTCTTTTCGTGAGTGAGGTTTTTCAGAGGCGTCTTAAGTCTGACGCCATTTCATACAATGCTCTCATTGGTGGTCTCTGTAGAAAGGGCATGTCAGTGCAGGCAAGAGAGGTCTTGTGTGATATGTTGGAAAGAGGTGTTGAGCCAAGCATATTGACTTACCAAGTTATTCTTGCTGGATTCTACAACGAGCACAATATGGAGGAAGTGAAGAAGTTTTTGGGGGAGATGATGAGAAATGGGTGTAGTCTTACGCCTGATATTTTCGATATTTTGGTAAAGGGATTTTCTGCATCTGGCCTGAAGAATGTTGGAGTGAAGCTGGAGAGGGATGCCCACACAGGTGTCACTAAAGTAGTAAGTTATAACACTTTAGGTGGGCTGTGCATGGAGGAAAAAGGCATTGAGGCTTAAAAGGACCTAGCTGAGATACTGGACAGATCCATGCTTCCTGATTTTAATATGCTTATACAGGAAGCGTGTAATAAGGGAAACACAGAGGATGTCATGAGACTTAAGAGTGAAATGTTGCAGAGGGGTCAGGTACCCGCTCCTCATGCTTACTTTGCAATAATCAAAGTTCTTTGTATCCGGCGGCAAGTTAAATGGGCACTCAAGGTGCTAGATGAACTATTGGATGTGGGTTTTCAACTTGATCTGGCTACTTACAATGACCTCATCACTGCCCTGAGCAAGCAAAGGATGGCAATGGATGGGCTATCACTGTTAGAGGAAATGTTGGAGAGGGGACTGCAAGTTGACAATGTTACATACACCACACTTTTGACAAGTTTATGTGAAGAAGGAAAAATAAATGAAGCTTTGACACTCTGGGATTCAATAGTATGCAATGGTTGGGTTCCTGATTTCAACATTTATAGAAAATTAGTTGGCAGTTAGGTATTTGACATTTTCAGTTACATGAGGCGAGTGTTTTAATTAGGTAATGATTTCTCATTCTGATTGTATTCAGCATCTATTTTTTTCAAACCATTGCCTATATTAATCTATGGTAGCTATGGAAATTCGATAAGGCACTACATGTATAACTTCTTCTGGAAGATTTAAGTTGTAGTTTTTCCTTTTATAGTTTTGGTTTTCAATGTGTCTTGGGATTTTTGGTTTTTCCTGACATCTGTCCAAACGTTTTTTTCGGTCACTCTCCCTCTGTAGGCTTAACAGCTTGCACCAGAATTAAGCGGACCATATTTACGCAGAGTTCCAGTTGCAAGAGTTCAGTTCAGTTTTTCAGAGGGTCATTGGAAAAGATAAAACTATCATTTAATCTTCCACTCCTTCATCTAACGACGAAGGTTGCAAGAGGCTGGTTGGCTGGTTAAGTGTAACTAACTCGCCTCAACTCTCGTTGTTTATCCATTCATTTTCCCGCCTTAACTCTCCTGTCTACAACCCATCCCCAATGGCGCTAGGCTGTTTCACCGTTTTCAAGGTTTCTGCAAGGTTTTCAAGGTTTTTCAATTGTTTTCAAGGTTCCCTAACTACAGGGGTTTCAAGGTTTCACCCATTTTTATCTTCCTCTTTCTGTAGCGTCCCTTATGTACAAGGGTTTGAAGGTTTCGCTGTCATTCTGGCATTAATATTTATCCTAAATTTGTTTGTTCACCATCATTACTAATGACTCCCTTTGATCCAGAGGGACAAACTCTACAAAATCTCCACGGATAGGTACCAAAAGATGTACTCACGTTTTGGTTGTTCTAAAAATATTCTTTTACTTATGCATGTTTTTTTCTGCTAAAAACAACTTTTCATTTCTTTGTCTACAGGTAAGGAATTGGAAGCCACATTAAAGCATGAATCACAGGTTTTCCTGCACGACCTTCCAGATTTTTTACTTCTTGACAGGTTTTCAAGTTGTTTGTTTCTCATAGTCAGATGTGCTGCCACTGAATTTCAAGCAGTGCTAAGTTGTTGGCAGGTAGGAGGATTGTTTCCTTTGCGAACTTAGGGTTTGTCTCCTTTGGAAACTCTGGATCATGTTTCATCCTTTATGCTGTAACCATGTTAGAGGATATTCGTTATCCCTTCTCAAAGAGGTTATAGGTTGGGAAATCAAGTTTTACAATAGTTTTACAAGGTACCTTATGAAATATGTCTAATATTGTGTACTTTTCTCTCCCTTATATTTCTTGCTTCTATGCCATGCAATTTATGAAATGCTATTTTGAAAATATTTTGAATATTATATGCCCATCACAAATTGGACTCAACATTTCCTTCCAAAGTATTGGTTGTAAAATTATTGGCATCTATAATAACCATTGTAACTAAGATTACAGTCACCATTCGTTTCTTAATGTTAATTTTAACGATACCTGCAACTTCTAAATGTAAATAAAGAACTGACATGACGGTTGTGAATATGCAGAAATTCTTATAGCCATTCTTTGTAAACCTTTATATTCTATTTTAAACTGGATTATTTCCTAACAAACCTACAGGATGTCGAAGTTAGAGCCTATTTTGTTTCTTCTTGCAAGTACATGTTTCTTAATGTTAATTTTAACGATACCTGCAACTTCTAAATGTAAATAAAGCACTGACATGGCTGTTGTGAATATCCGGAAATTCTTATAGCCATTCTTTGTAAACCTTTATATTCTATTCTGAACTGGATTATTTCGTAACAAGCCTACAGGATGTTGAAGTTTGAGCCTATTTTGTTTCTTCTTGCAAGTACATATTTCTATTTGATCAGATCTATAATATGTAATTTGAAATCCAGTACCTCATATTGTATTTCCAGAACACTATTATTTGTTTATGAAACTCAGTCATGTATCTTAGGGCTTCCTTGCAATGCCCGAAACAATATGAAATTCCAAAATAGATCCATGCATCTCAGTGCATTTCACCATCTCTCACGAAGCAGGCAATTCCTATAATTCAAAATTATTCCTTGTATAATCGGTCAGCGGGCATTAAAACTTTTGGCTACAGCGTTTAGGTTCATTTCCATTGGGTTGCTGATTTTTAAAATTCTTAATTACATTTTTGAGTTGCAAGTAAAAAAAAATTTGGTTGTTTTTAAATATAATTTTTTTTTTAATTATATTTGTTTTAGGGTTGTGTTATATGTCACTGGTCTTGGAATGTAGAAATTGTTTTTTACGGGTTGATTTGAGTCATTCACTTGTTTTCAAGTTTCTCTAGCATCTGGAGTTCCAGGAATCTCAGCGTCCTGTAGGGGGATGTTGCCCCAAGTTGGAGTAACTGTTAACCTTTGAATACACACTTAGAAACAAAGACACAACCTAGATTTCCAAATCAACATTTTAAGATCATATTAGTGGAGATGTTTCAGACTTTTACTGGCCGAATTTTGGTATAGATTTCAAGGTGGCTTCATGCTGACTTTGAGGGCCTTTTCTAGCATTTTGGGTCCTCTATTCAAGGTAGATTTGATGGTATCAATACAAGAGTGGGTGGCATAGGATGTGAGCTACAACAACTCTCAAATGTGCACTTTCCAAGGAAATATAAGCATCCTCCTTAGGTGAATACCGGACAGAGTAAGGGTGCATCGATGATGGCTGTTACAGGCTACAACCTATTCTGAAAAAAGGATTTCATAAGTATGTCAGCTTTTATGATAGCACTAGGGTACAATCTTGTATCAGCTAGAAAGGCATAGCTTCTGTTAGTTTTTAATCCTATTTTGGGTAGTATCTTAACAAAGTTATATGACAGTCTGTGACAACTGATTTGAAAATCTATTTGAGGTGTTGATTTTAGTAGGTTATGGCAGTCTGGAGGCTGCCAGTATGATAGTAGTCTAGCCGCAATTTCTTTCAATTTTTCATGTTGACTTCATGCCTTCATGATGACACTTAAATGATTTATTCTTGACTAGATTGGAGGGTGCATTCCTCTATAGTTATATTCACCCTTCACTCACCTATTTTAGGCATTGGCATCCTGTCTGATTTGGTAGAAATATTGCAGCCAACTAATAGAGCTGATCTGCAATTATTATGACAACATTATGCCAGTTAGTGAGTCATTAGACAAGTTACTTTACCTTTTCTCGACAGCAATAAAGGGCCACATTTCATCCTTTTGTGGACAACAGTTGCACCTTATTTCCTGGCAACAGTTTCCTAATGCTGATGGACCATGTGCTACTGCTAACAACATTGTCTACGAGCCTAAGGTGAGCTTGTAATCCCCATAGCATATTCCTGTGACTAAGTCCAGAGTTTATTTTTGTTCTTTTTTTTAATTAGAAGTTATGTGATTTTGAGGTGATAACAAGGCCTCTCTGGCCCTGTTCTGCCAGGGTTAGTTCTAGCCACTCCATATTCATCATCTCTCATTACAATATTTTTAACAATGTTTTTTGTATCATTTAAGATTTGTGTTAGCAGATTCCCTAGTACAGTGCTATCATTTTGTACAGGTAGTGGGTGTACTGTAGAAAATGTTATCAGTGAAGTTGTAAGTTATAATCGGAGTTGGATGTGTAAGCTTTACATTGTTTGTTCTAAAAGCTATTCAAGGTAAAGTTCACACTAAATGAGCCTATTGGTTTAATTTTCTTTGGTCTGTAGTTTTGATTATTTAGGTTTTTAGTTTTTTTTCTATTTAGAGGTTTTCATATTTGAAATGGGCATTTTTTGTTTTTCGTTTTTTCCTAATTTTTTTCTCTTTCCATCCATAATTTAATTTACAAAAAATGTTTTCAGTGTGAAGCATCATTGAAGAGCTCTATGTTCCATTACGAAGCCATGTTACATTTATGAATTTTTAGCATTTGAGGCAGAGTTTGTTTGTCATTTGTAATATATTTTTAGGTTTGCAGTTAATGGAGATGTCGTGGAGAAAAAAAAACGAACAAGACACACAATATATATTTATTCGAGATTAAATTGGCAGATTCCTTGGTTCTTCTGAATAATCAGAGCCAACTGAAGAGTATTGCATCTTTTGTTTGTTATGCTAACCTTTTTTTAACATGTAACAGTGATCACAAATCTTAGATCACTTTTGGATCTCAGACCTTTAATTATAAAGGTTCCTACACAACTCATCGAATAAGTCTCTACCTGCATAACTGAGAATTGAGCAATAAGCCTGTTACTGCACAACTGAGAATTGAACATCATCTTTGTGCAAAAATTCTACAAAATCTCCTTCATCTCAAAAACTACAATTACTTAAAATTAATAATTAGCAAATGATACTCCTATCGGCCTCTCCTTGCACCTCCTGGAGCAACTGCTAGTTATAACTTTATTTAGATAAAAATCTTTAATATTTCGTTTGGATAAAATAGAAAAAACCCCAATAATAATATGATGAAAGTTAGCCCATCTCTGTGAATTATTCCGAAGAAAATCTTGTTCGATGATATTTACACTCCGCTTCCATGCCATCGTTGTTGATGGAATTTAATTATTCTGCTTTTTTGTTTTAATTGATTGATTATGCTGCAATGAAATCGTCCAACCATGAACGGATTGTGGTGATAAATTTTTTGGGAAATTGTGATTTTCTTTCTAAATATATTTTTGAATGTATAATTAAATTTAATAATGCTATAAAGAAAACGTTGGTAAAATTCAAACTTATCAATCCGTTGAAATTTCTATCCAATCTAATAAAATCTACCAAAACATTAAGATGGTGTTACATTGGTTTGCCTTCAAACGAAAATGTTCTGGTTCACGTCAAACAGAATAAAGCAGCGGGAGCAGGAAGGGCCCTCATTATTATTTGTCAGAGAAAATTCCCGGAACTTTCTTTTAAATTGAGGAAAAAGTTTCACGATATCGATTCTTAATGTTTTCTTTACCGAAAGGGAAAAAGTTGCTATGAGGAAAGTTATCCTATCCCTTGAAATTGAGACTTTGCTTCCATTCCAATGTCGCTGACGTATGAAAGTGGGGCCGATGGTAATGGACCCTAATTATGACTAATGTTGGAAATAAAGAAATTGGAGTAAGATAACTATGGAGTGATTATTCTAGTTTTTGTTTAAGAAAATTGGAGTAAGATAACTATGGAGTGATTATTGTAGTTTTTGTTTTATTTTTGGAATGTGGTGATAAAAGTTGGAGTGAGATTATGGATATTTATATATTGGAAAGTGGAACAATAGTAATGGAATCTAATTACTTGGTGTCAGATAACCTTGAAGTGATTATTGTAGTTTTTGTTTTTTGGAATGTGGTGATAAAAGTTGAAGTGAGATTATGGATTTTTATATATTTGAAAGTGGGGCCATGGTAATGGAATCTAATTATACTACTTTTTTTTTTATTGATTTTTGGGATTAAAAAAATTGCACTAAGATAACCATGAAGTGATTGTTGTAGTTTCTCTCTTTATGGAATGTGGTGTTAAAAGTTGGAGTGGGATTATGGATTTTATATATTTGAAAGTGGGTGCCATGGTAATGGAATCTAATTATATTGCTCTTCTTTTACTAATTGTTGGGATGAAAAGAATTGGATTAAGATAACCATGAAATGAATGTTGTAGTTTTTGTCTTTTGGAATGTGGTGATAAAATTTGGAGTGAGATTATGGATTTTTATATATTTGAAAGTGGGGTTCATGGTAATGGAATCTAATTATGTTGCTCTTCTTTTACTGATTGTTGGGTTTAAAAAAATTGGAGTAAGATAACCATTGAGAGACTGTTGTAGTTTCTGTCTTTTTGGAATGTGGTGATAAAAGTTGGAGTAAGATTATGGATTTTTATATATTTGAAAGTGGTGCCCATGGTAATGGACTCTAATTATGTTGCTCTTCTTTTACTGATTGTTGGGATTAAAAAAATTGAAGATAACCATGGAGTGATTGTTGTAGTTTCCATTTTTTTGGAATGTAGTGATAAAAGTTGGAGTGAGATTATGGATTTTTATATATTTGAAAGTGGGGCCAATGGTAATGGAATCTAATTATGATGTTTTTTTTTTTTTACTGATTCTTGGGATTAAAAAATTGGAGTAAGATAACCATGAAGTGATTGTTGTAGTTTCTGTCTTTTTAAAATGTGGTGATAAAAGTTGTAGTGAGATTATAGATTTTTATATATTTGAAATGTGGTCTGAATATATAAATAGATTTAGTGTTTTTGAAAATTTATATATCAATTATAAAATACAAATGTGTTGACACTCCGGTATCAGAACAAAAATCAAACAAGGGAAAAAAATAGAATACCTTATAGATAATTGTGGTTTTGTGTTTCTGAACCCACTTTGTTAGGATATTTGGTAATTCTCCAAAAAGAAATTTTCATGAAGTTCAGTGAAATTTTCAAGAAGTTTAGTGAACACGTGCTTCTACAACCATTTCTCCATACTCTGCCTTTTATTCCTGATCTATTTTGCTAGAAACTCGTGCTCCTTTCACTTAAACCACTATGTAATATCTTGCTTGGTGGGATTCCATGGCTCCCACATTATTACCACAAAAGAATCCCATCATACAACCATCCTTGTCCCGACAATGGACCCATTTATTCGTGTGCATGATTCTAATAGATCTGGGATTTGCTGCATAGTTCACCAACAAACCCGTTTAGCATCGACCCTTTTGACAACACCAATAGAGTGGATGAAGTATCACCCGAGATGTTAATGGGTTACTTTTGGAACCAGGTTTCCACAGTCGAATGAGATTGTTAAGATCTAAAGTCACTAAGCTTCAACCTATAGTGTAAGGCTCAAAAAACCATCGGACAAACATTTAACTTCCATCCTGGGACTGTACATTGCACAAGACCTCTAGACTCTTATGTTCATTGGTTAGAACACAAGTCTCAAGTGACAATACGTTGAAGGCTAACTTGAATTACACCTCTCAACATTTGGGACAACATTAACAACACAAGACACTAATCATTACGAGGACGCTGTAAAGTATTAATTCGTTACCAGACCTTCAACTAGCATGATCATTGGAGACATTTAACCATACTTAAAGCTATAATAAGGCATTTTTGCATATATTTAACCAACACACCATAACCAAAGAACCACATACATGCATTAAACTATATATCAGAAACAATCTAAACATCCATTATATGTACTACAACACAAATACTTATGAAATTCGGTTCACCAACCATCTTTCTCTCCTTGTAAAAAAGGAAGCACATATAACACAAACTATACACTTTTTACTATAGATTCTTAATTTAAATAGTTAACAATTAAGACTTCCAACACAAAAATGGAGATGCTTCCATGGTAACACTCTCGTCTTTAGCAACTACAGTCTAAGCATCTGTCATCTCGTCATCCAATTGTATAATCTCTTGAAAAACATTTTAACCTCTTATATGTCTTAATCATCTCCTATTATCTATCCTTGGTGACTCTTCGAACATTCTCAACTTGTTCTTCCACTTTTCTAGCTATCCTCTCGGTTGAATGGCCGTTGGGATATTTCTTAACATCCTCTGTTACTTGACCCATGTCGACTTGACCATCTGCTGAAAATATCTCTTGTCTGTTCATTCCACTTCACCAACCTTCCTATACCTATAAATATATCTAACCTCCCTTGCCACGACATCCCTCTCCTCTCTCACCATCAACTGCAAAATTCTAACTACCTAATCTTATTCGCAAATATCCTTCACTCTTTGGACACTACCACATTCTCCCTACTTAGTGCCTCCCTACGTCACCTCTCTTCCTCTTGTGCCATCTCTCTATGTTGCACATCATTTGCACCCCTTTCGTACTCCTCTATCATTCTATGTGGTCACCTACTTAACAAAAATTTAACAAAAATTTCTAGCCTCTCACAATATGTTTTCTATTTCAGAATATGATGGTGCATATATTAACATTTTAATATGAAGATTGTGAATCATAAATAAAATATTTCAATGCTAAATTCATATATATTATATAAAACAAGTGAAAATAATTTATGAGAGTTAAAATATTTTATCAGTGTGTTTCTCAAAACTAGCATAGATCCATTTTAATTCATAATCTGCCAAAAGCCTAGAGGAATCAAATATTTTGAGGTGCAAACTCTTCTTCGATTTTTTCACTAAAAAAAAAAATTACATCTTAAGAAATTTGATCCTCTTGATAACTTCTAAATATTTTCTAATAAAAAAAATAAAATAAAATAAAAATAAAGTTATATAAAAATAATTAAAATAAAATGATTAGGAAACTACACAAGAGAGTTTAGCATAGAGCGATGGTGAAACCCTAATTAGAGAGCTTTCAACCCTAGCAATGGTGAATTAGGGTTTCTCTCTAGTTTTCCTCCCGCACCAGGGCATTTAAATAGAGCATCTGTACCCAGCGTGGAGCACCTGTTCTCACTGACCCAAGTAACGTTTTGCTTCCATCGGATAACGTTTTTCCTAAGTCTTTCTACCATTGCACTGCCATGGGCAAGCAAGTTGGGTTGACTCCTGTGGGTCTCGTGGTTTGTGAAAGGAGACAACCCGACATACGGGGAAATAATAATTCCCTTCTCACCTCTGGACCCCAGCGGAGTCACTGTTGGCTACAGACACAAAACGCCTTAGAACGACTGCGAAGGTTGGAGCGCTCGAGTTCTTGGCAGTTTTCAATGGACTCTTCCGATTCTGTGGGAAACGTCGTTATGGAGGAGGAGCAGTTGGATTATTCCTTCGATACTTTGGAGCCTGCCCAAATATGGTCAAACTACCCACCTCAGTAGCCAGCTGGGGCTCATGCAGGTGTTTTTCTTGAGGGAATTGAACAGCTAAAACCCCAACACATGGACATGGAGGTTGCCACGTCAACATCTAGTCTAACAAGGTTTAGGGTTGTTAACCTGAGCTTATCGGAGCAGTTTTTGGTATTAAGCCCTAATATCCCTACCTCTCGGGTTTTTTCTATACCATCCCTTTCGACTCTACGCATGTGGAATCAGCAGCAGTCGCCATCCATTCCTTAAGAGTGTTTAGCACATGCAAAAAGCTCAAGCGGTCTAGAAGGTTCCCTTGAATGGGCTTTCATGTTCAAAAATCTTGGATTAGGGTCGATAGACGAGTTGCTTGCACAAGAGGATTTCCTTGGCTTCCCTACTCTTGTCATTGCATTAGGAAGCTTTGAAGGGCTACCTATTCCAACCCAATAGCCAGAAGAGAACAAGGTTTCGAACTCAGATGATATGCTCCCTGAGGAAGAAGGAATTCTTAGAGACACTCTATTACATAGGACCGGCAAGAATAAGACAAGGTGCACAAAGAGCCGTGAAAATTCCAGAGAGCTGGTGTTCGGCGAGGATGTTAACATGCAGCAAGTCAAGGAGACAAAGCAGATGGTCTTGGTAGGAAGGGTTCAGGGGAGGAACTACACCTCAGCTAGGCACAAAATATAGACATTCGAGATATGGGGCAGTATCCTTGAACAACTCCCTGTTGTCCTCACCATGAATAGAGGATGGTTTTCCCTAATTTTCCCACATCCTGACATGGATAATTGGGTCTTATCAAAGTATTTGCATATTGAAATGATGTCAGTCCTCCTTAAGCGCTGGACACCCCTATTTGACCCAAAAAAGGAGAATATGGGAGTTGGTCCTCTCTGGGTTCGACTTCCAGGTATGTCATTGCAATTCTGGATGGAGGATGTCCTCAGATGCATTGGCGAGGATTTGGGTATTTATTTGGATCATGATAGATCCTACATGGAGACCGAGAATATCGATGGCGAGGATTCTTATGCACTTGGACACGTGTGAAGGGTTGGTCGAAAGCTATGTCCTGAAGTACAAAAACATATCCAGAAGCCAAATTATAGACTATGAAGGGGTCTGCTTCAGATGCAGGAGGTGCCATGATGTGGGGCACCTATATAAGGACTGCCCTCTTATCTTGGCGGCTAATGCAGCTGAGGCCAAAACTGTGTTTCATGTGGAGACCCAAACCACAGAGATATTTGGCATGCCCACTCAATGTCACAAACAGAGCTCGGAATCACAGCAGTAGAAAGCCCCTCGTCAGTCTCCTCCCATGTCCGTGCACCAATAAATTTTGTAGGCATCCACACCAGATTCTCCACACTTGCAAGAGGAGGAATTCAGTCCCATCCCAGGTACTGCGACCTCTGCTTCCTCACCTTTACTTTTAAATGTTCTGCAATATTCTACTTCTATTGTAACTACTTTTAATGCTAGTCCTAAAATTATTAAAAATAAGTTGGCCCCTATTTGTTGTCTTGTTGCATCTTCCCCCCCTAAATCCTCCATTCCCTCCCCCTCCATTCCTACAGATAGCTTGGGAAATTTAGCCTATCCCGACCTCTCTAGTTCTAGCTCTTCTTATCATTATAACCTCAGGTCCACTACCAAAGCCCTAGCCTGTAAATCATATGGGTTAGGTGAAGACCCATCCCAAAAAGTCCTGGAATCCACCAGAGGCAGACCATCCTTTCTTTCTAAAGCCATTCATCATGTGGGGATTGAAGTGTCCACAAGGAAAAAAATCTCCATTGATCAGGTTCTTAGAGAAAAGGATACCCCTATTAAAGGTGACCCATGATCTGTCTCTCCTTCAATTGTAGAGGGTTAGCCAGCCCGGATAAGAAACTGGCTCTTCGTCGCATGTTAGTGTCATAAAAGGTGGACGTCATTTTACTTCAGGAAACTTTGGGGCATGGAGAGGTTGTTCATAATTTCCTCTCTGAGATTTTCCCGTTCTATACCTTTCAGACCTTGGATGTGAGAGGGCGATCTTGGGGATGTGCCATTAGATTTAATAATCGATCCATTCAAGTTCATAATGTGTGGGGGATGGACGACATACTTGGTGTGAACATCTCTATCTCTTACCTGGACACCCCTTTCAGAATTCTCAACATTTATGGTCCTTGCTATAACATGCCTGCTTTTGGTGAAAACCTAATGGGATCCTCGATCATGAAGGCTGACCATATCATTATGGGAGGTGACCTCAACTTTTCCATTGGACATGCAGAATCTTGGGGTCCCCAAGCCATGCCTGATCCCTTGTCCAGTTATTTTGAGAAACTTCTTAACAATGTCGATTTTAAAGACGTGGAGATGACTAAAAAATCGCCCACTTGGCGCAACAAAAAGATAGGGGACGCTGCACTAGCTCGTAGGCTGGATCGGTTTCTGATATCTTCTAATTTTGTAGACAGGGTGGACAGGGCTAGGTAATGGGTGGGCACAGGTGGTATCTTGAACCATTCTCCCATCTATCTTGAGATCCATGGCGAAACAATAAACCCCACAACCCTTTCAAGTTCAATTCTTCATGGCTTGAAGACCCTGACTTATCAAAGATTGTTTTGGAGACTTGGAATTGTTATCATCAAGAGAATAATACTCTACCTGCAAGAGTCATAGAAAATAATATTTCCAGGATCAAGGAGAATACTATCAAGTGGGAAAAGGAGAAAGGGATCAAAGATGGGGAAGAGTTGACGAGGGTCGAAAGGGACATTTCCATTATGAATGATGTTGATGGACTGGGTCACTCCTCTTTGGAGGATAAGAAAAATCTTACACAATTGGAAATGGAAAAAATCGAACTTCCAAGACAAACCAAGGAAAATTAGAGACCATAGATTAGGGCTATCTGGCTTGAGGCGGGTGATAACAATACCAAGTTTTTTCAACAATGTGCAAAAGGAAGAAAGAGCATCAATACCATCTGGGAACTGAGTCATCAGGATGGTAGGGTGGAAAAGACTCATCATCAACTTTCGAATATGGGAATATGACATTTCTCCCAAATATACAGAGATCCAAGGGCTACCAACATATATGAGGTGCTCAACATTGCTAGGAATATGCCTAGGTTCGTGGAGGAAGAGGAAACTGATTCCCTCAATGTTGAAATTACCTTAGGTGAGATTGAAGTTTTCCTAAAGTGGTTCAAAAAAGACAAGGGTCCTGGCCCAGATGGATGGCCTATTGAATTATATTTATCCTTCTTTGATCTTATTGGTAAGGACCTCCTTATGGCCATCGAGGACTGCAAATTTTCAGGAAGAATATATGACAGCTTCAACTCCACCTTCATTGTTCTTATCCCCAAGGTCGATGAACCTCTTTCTTTCAGTGACTATCGACCCATCTCCTTATGCAACTATCTCTACAAAATCATTTCCAAAATCATTGCTAACCGTATTAAGCCTATCTTATCCCGTAACATATCTAAGGAGCAATTTGCTTTCCTTCATAAAAGACAAATTCACAAGGCTATTGGAACTGCTCAAGAAGCCCTTCACTCTATCAATCTCAAAAGCCTCAAATGTACCATTCTCAAAATTGATCTGGCCAAAGCCCTTGATTGTTCCTGCTTGACCTACCTCCATTTTATCCTCACCCATATTGGCTTCCCCCTCTCTTTCATCCAATGGATTATGTGATGTATTACTAATGCCTCGTTCAACATCCTCATCAACGGGGCGGCTTCTGATTTTTTCCATGTAAGTCGTGCCTCCAACAAGGATGTCCCTTATCCCCTCTACTTTTGCTCCTAATAATGTTGGCAATATGATGCTGAGTGTTGTCCTTGATGGCAACCCACCTGATGAAGATGATGGCAACCTACTTGATGAAGTTGTCCTTGATGGAATATGTCTTGATAAACTTGTTAAATGATGTAAATCTGATGTATCTACAATGAGTACAGAAGGTAATAATGGAAGGAATATCAGTATGTGCTAGAACATGATGAAAAGAGTATGTCTCAAGGCATACGCGATTTTGTCTAGACGAAGTAGCGTATGCACGCGGGAAATAACGTGCCAAGTCGCGTATGGTCAAAAGCGCTCTAAATATGCAAAACCAGGGGTAACTACCATGGTATTGACCCATTGTATTGAGTGATGGTTCGTCTATGAGATCCCGTCCAGGAATACCATCGAAAGTAATGTGGTTTTGGCTCATGATATTGATAAAAGGTAAACCTATATAAGGAGAAGAAAATCATTGTGAAAAGGGTGTGCAAGATGTCTGAGCTTGAATGAATACTTCTCTCTGAAGTATATCTGAAAGGAAAGGGTAACAGTTGAATGATATATCTAAAAGCATGATGCACCTATGAAGAAATAATGAAGAAGGGAATCTAGATCTGAAATGTATGTGTATTTGCTAGATCTATTTATGGAATGATTAGATCTGAGATGAGGCGAACATCCGTCTGAAGTAAAGGGTGAAATCTGAGTGATGTATCTGTTCTGAAGAAATGCAATGACCTAAATGTCTGAAGAACCATACGCTAGTTCGCCGCAGAGGAAGTGCATATATACTCGGGTTTGCTGAAGAGGAAGCGCGTATGGGCAGTGAAATTAGTTCTGTAAAATGTGCAGAAGTATACGCGGATTTGTATGGACGAAGGCGCGTATATACGCAGGATTAGTGAAAGGAAAGCGCGTATGAATATTAGGGTTTGCTGAAGTATGAAGTATGAAATGTCTGATCTGTTCTGCAATGTTACTGCTATCTGTTGGTGATATATGATTGAGCTTAAAAGTATGGAGTGGGTCCAGTCTGAAAATATGATGAAACGTGGCCTGCAAGTTGTGTTCTAAAGGAAGCTTTGGATCCAGTGTGAAAATTGATGAAACGTGGTCCATGGTGGTGCTGAGGGTTGTGGCCTTCAGTCAGGGGGTTGTAGCTCCCTTCCAGGTGAGGCTGGTAAACGAGATCAGGGGGTCGGAGCTCCCTTCCAGGTGAGGCTGGTAAACGAGAGCAGGGGGTCGTAGCTCCCTTCCAGGAGAGGCTGGTAAACGAGCGCAGGTGGGTGCCTGCGTGCTGGTAGGAGGCTGCACCAGCACATATGTTGTAAGATGTTTTCTCTATAATAAAATATTGAAGGCTGAGACAATGACAGCGGTGGTTTTCTTCTGACTTGGGTTTCCACCTAAAATCCTGGTGTTCATGTGTGTTGCTTATGTGTGATGACTTACTCTGTTCTTACTGTACATGTTTACTGTTTATTGAACATCTAATGAATGAATGATGGAATGATATAAGTGAAGAATTAATGGCATAATTAGATCTCTGTGTATACGCGAGTTTTATGAAGGATATCCGCGTGTATACGCTAGTTGGCTTCAGCAAAGTAGCGTATGGGTTTTAGAGAGTGGAAAAGTAAAAAGATTTGAGTAATGCCTAAATACTGATTCACCCCCCCCCCCCCTCTCAGTATTTTTCCCAACAATTGGTATCGGAGCAGGTCCTTCTGCAGAAGCTTGATCGCTTGAAGGAGATCTGTCACAATGGGAAGGAAGCAAAAGAAGAAGGCTAATGAAAAGGAGATATCTCATAAAACATGTGCAACAGAAAATGAAGAAGATGAAACAGGTATTGATTGTTGTTCTTGTGATTCACTTTCCTGTGCATGCAATGGTGAAGATAGTGAAAGTAAAGTTTTGGATCTAGAGGAAGCTATCAAGAAAATTGAAGATCAACGAAGATCAATTACTAAAAGCGAAGCTATGTACAAAGGGATGAAAGAACAGATAGAAATACTGATTGGACAGACAGACAAGTATCAAAGGCTACATGCTTATGCATCCAATCGAATTAAAAGACTAGAAGCAGAAATCAACGATCTAAATGCAGATCTCGAAAAATCAAACAAGAAGAATGCAAGACTTGAAGCAGAAATCGTCTCCCTCAAAGAAGATCTGGAAGATTCAAACAAGAAGAATGAAATACTTGAAGCTAAAATCATCTCTCTCAAAGAAGATCTAGAAAAATCAAATAAGAAGAATGCAGCAGAAGTCATCTCTCTCAAAGAAGACCCGGAAATATCCAACAACAAGAAGGAAGAACTTGAAGCAGAAGTCATCTCTCTGAAAGCAGATCTCGAAGCATCGAATAAGAAGAATGAATAACTCTTACAAACTTTTGAAGAACAAGAAAATGGGTTGAAAGAAGAGATCTTAAATTTGAATGATCAAGTAGAAGAAGGAAAAATGGTTGAAGAAAGCATGATGAAGCAATGCCAAAAATTGGAGGTTGAGGTAAACATTCTCAAAGGTAAATTAGAAGAAAAGGATAAACTCTTGAGGTTTCAAGATAGTACTAAGATTCTTGACAATATTCTTAGTAGTTAAAGGTCTCCTTCTATTAAACTTGGTCTTGGTTTTCATGAAACTGTTAAAGGAGAATCTAGTTCACAAGGATGTGCTAAAGGTTCAAAGGAAGTCAAAGCAAAACCTGAAGTGTTGAAAGAAACAAAAGGCCAACTGACAATCATGATTTCTCAAAGGAAATCATTCAAGAATGTTGAATGCTTTAGATGTCATAATTATGGGCATGTTGCAGCGAATTGCAGAAGCAGATTGTTTCAGCCACAAACAAACAGATTCTACACAGAAAGGTACTTTGGTTTCTTCAAGGGATATTTTTTTTCGTGCAACAAGTATGGTCACAAAGCTGTTGATTGCAATATAAGGAATAATAGAAAAACACATTATGATTCTTATGCTTATTTCTCTGGCCACATAAGATGTTATGCTTGTAACAAGTATGGACATGTAGAAAAAGAATGCAGGATGAACAGATCTGAGAAAGTGGATAATTTCCAGCACACAATTAGAAAGTTCAAGCAAAGCTGGATAAAGAAGGAGGACCGGTCAGAAACGTAGGGAATTTTGACCCTACTGCAGTCATCCGCTTCTGAAGCTTACTTCTCTTAATGACTGCAGGAGTGATGTGAGATACATTATAGGGATTTGTAATGTATCGTCACAGGGGAAGCGATGTATGATGATTCTCATGGTTGATTTGGTAATTCTGGTTATGTTTATTTCTGACAGAGAATTTGATTCAAAGAAGACAGGTACAGGAAGGTAAAAATTCAGGGGGAGATGGAGGAATGTGAAATTTTCCACATTTCACTTTCCATACACGGGTTCGATGAACTAAAGCCGCGTATACACGCGAGTTCCAACAGACACAGTCGCGTATGCATTGATGTTAAGAGAATTAATATGGCAACTGAATATCAAGAGTACCAGTTCAGGGGGAGCATCAGTCTGACTACTGATGATTGTATTATTGGCACTGTATCTGCTTATTTCTCAATTCTAAATGATAATGACATGATACATGGTTTCTTATGATGAAGTTTATGGATGAGCCCGGATTGCTATTTGATGAAGAATATCTTTTGATGAGATGGAAGTCTTATGATTCAGAAATATGGACAGATCATGCAAAGATTGTTGCTGATGACTTGCTGCTGAAGGTGTTCAAGTTGCACAAGCTAAGGAGGAGCCTTGGTCATATGGAAAGGATGTTTGGATGCACATTCTCAGGGGGATCACTAGCCTTGCTGAGTATAATGCATTGTTGGCATTATGATGGATCTGACACATGATCTCTCTCTTGAGGTCTTTCTGGTATTAGTCATACTTGTAATTTGATGAAAAGGTCTTGTTGAGACCCATGATGTAAAATTGTAATATTCAGTCATTTAAGGACTTGTCAAAATTTGTAAACCCACCTGGTTGGGTAGTTGAGTCAAATTTGTAAACCCACTTGGTTGGGTAGTTGAGTTGAAATGTGTAAACCCACTTGGTTAGGTATTTGAGTCTCATATGTAAATCCACTTGGTTGGATATTTGATGTAAGCATGAGTCCTTGGTGATAGGAAGGTCATAGAGTCATGTACTTCATTGAAAAATATGCTTGAAGTTTCAGCATGAACCCAGGGGGAGCATGGTCACTTCAGTGTACATCAGATCTGCAGAACGCTTCTTCCTACAAGAGGAGAAAAACCTTGTGTTGGTTTTGGTCTGCAGTTTTCCCTTGATGTCAAAGGGGGAGAGTGACATGGTGTTTGAATAAAGGGAAAGAATGGTGTCAAAGAATGGGGAGAGTGACATGAATTCATTGTATTCTTAATGTATCTATCTGTTGTGGTGATCAAACACCATCGTGGTTGCCATCAAGTCCAAAGGGGGAGATTTTTGGCAATATGATGCTGAGTGTTGTCCTTGATGGCAACCCACCTGATGAAGATGATGGCAACCTACTTGATGAAGTTGTCCTTGATGGAATATGTCTTGATAAACTTGTTAAATGATGTAAATCTGATGTATCTACAATGAGTACAGAAGGTAATAATGGAAGGAATATCAGTATGTGCTAGAACATGATGAAAAGAGTATGTCTCAAGGCATACGCGGGTTTGTCTAGACGAAGTAGCGTATGCACGCGGGAAATAACGTGCCAAGTCGCGTATGGTCAAAAGCGCTCTAAATATGCAAAACCAGGGGTAACTACCATGGTATTGACCCATTGTATTGAGTGATGGTTCGTCTATGAGATCCCGTCCAGGAATACCATCGAAAGTAATGTGGTTTTGGCTCATGGTATTGATAAAAGGTAAACCTATATAAGGAGAAGAAAATCATTGTGAAAAGGGTGTGCAAGATGTCTGAGCTTGAATGAATACTTCTCTCTGAAGTATATCTGAATGGAAAGGGTAACAGTTGAATGATAGATCTGAAAGCATGATGCACCAATGAAGAAATAATGAAGAAGGGAATCTAGATCTGGAATGTATTTGTATCTGCTAGATCTGTTTATGGAATGATTAGATCTGAGATGAGGCGAACATCTGTCTGAATTAAAGGGTAAAATCTGAGTGATGTATCTATTCTGAAGAATTGCAATGACCTAAATGTCTGAAGAACTATACGCTAGTTCGCCGCAGAGTAAGCGCGTATATACGCAGGTTCGCTTAAGAGAAAGCGCGTATGGGCAGTAAAATTAGCTCTGTAATATGCACAGAATTATACGTGGTTTTGTATGGTCGAAGGCGCGTATATATGCAGGATCAGTGAAAGGAAAGCGCGTATGAAGATTAGGGTTTGATGAAGTATGAAGTATCAAATTTCTGATATGTTCTGCTGTGTTACTGCTATCTGTTGATGATGTATGATTGAGCTCAAAGGTATGGAGTGGGTCCAGTCTGAAAATATGATGAAACGTGGCCTGCAAGTTGTGTTCTAAAGGAAGCTTTGGATCCGGTGTGAAAATTGATGAAACGTGGTCCATGGTGGTGCTGAGGGTTGTAGCCTTCAGTCAGGGGGTTGTAGCTCCCTTCCAGGTGAGGCTGGTAACGAGAGCAGGGGGTCGTAGCTCCCTTCCAGGAGAGGCTGGTAAACGAGTCAGAGGGTTGGAGCTCCCTTCCAGGAGAGGCTGGTAAACGAGCGCAGGTGGGTGCCTGCGTGCTGGTATGAGTCTGCGCCAGTACATAAGTTGTAAGATGTTTTCTTTATAATAAAATATTGAAGGCTGAGACAACGGCAGTGGTGGTTTTCTCCCGACTTGGGTTTCCACCTAAAATCCTGGTGTTCATGTGTGTTGCTTCTGTGTGATGACTTACTCTATTCTTTCTGTACATGTTTACTTTTTATTGAACATCTAATGAATGAATGATGGAATGATATAAGTGAAGACTTAATGGCATAATTAGATCTCTGTGTATACGCGAGTTTTATAAAGGATATCTGCGTGTATACGCTAGTTGACTTCAGCGAAGTAGCGTATGGGTTTTAGAGAGTGAAAAGTAAAAAGAGTTGAGTAATGCCTAAATACTGATTCACCCCCCCCCCCTACATATTTTTCCCAACAATTGGTATCAGAGCAGGTCCTTCTGCAGAAGCTTGATCGCTTGAAGGAGATCCGTCACGATGGGAAGGAAGCAAAAGAAGAAGGCTACTCAAAAGGAGATATCTCAGAAAACATGTGCAGCAGAAAATGAAGAAGATAAAACAGGTACTGATTTTTGTTCTTGTGATTCACCTTCTTGTGCATATGCAGATAGTGAAAGGAATGTTAAGGATCTAGAAGAAGCTCTCCAGATTAGAGTTGAATAACTACAAAGAACATCTAATAAGCAAGAATCTATCTACAAAGAGATGGTCTCTCAAATGACAAGACGGATAGAAACAATGAATGGTCAGATGGAAATGTATCAAAGACGGATAGACAAGTATGAAAGGTTTCATGCTTATGCATCCAATCGAATTAAAAGACTAGAAGCAGAAATCAACGATCTAAATGCAGATCTCGAAATATCAAACAAGAAGAATGCAAGACTTGAAGCTGAAATCATCACTCTCAAAGAAGATCTGGAAGATTCAAATAAAAAGAATGAAGAACTTTAAGCTGAAATCATCTCTCTCAAAGAAGATTTGGAAAGATCAAATAAGAAGAATGAAGAATTTGAAGCAGAAGTCATCTCTCTGAAAGCAGATCTCGAAGCATCGAATAAGAAGAACGAAGAACTCTTACAAACTTTTGAAGAACAAGAAAATGGGTTGAAAGAAGACATTCTAAATCTGAATGATCAAATAGTAGACAAAAGAAGGAAAGAAGAAAGCATGAAGAAGCAATGCCAAAAATTGGAGGTTGAGGTAAACATTCTCAAAGGTAAACTAGAGGAAAAGGATAAACTCTTGAGGTTTCAAGATAGTGCTAAGATTCTGGACAATATTCTTAGTAATCATAGATCTCCTGCTATTAAACTTGGTCTTGGTTTTCATGAAACTGTTAAAGGAGAATCTAGTTCACAAGGAAGTGCTAAAGATTCAAAGGATGTCAATGCAAAACCTGAAGTATTGAAAGAAACAAAAGGTCAACCAACAAACATGAATACTCAAAGGAAATCATTCACTAATGTTGAATGCTTTAAATGTCGTAATTATGGGCATGTTGCAACAAATTGCAGAAGCAGATCATTTCAGTCACAATCAAACAGATTCTATTTATAAAGGTACTCTGGTTTCTTCAAGGGATATTGATTTTCATGCAACAAGTTTGGTCATAAAGCAGCTAATTGCAATAGAAAGAAGAACAGAGAAACACACTATGATCCTTATGCTTACTTCTCTGGTCATATAAGATGTTATGCTTGTAACAAGTATGGACATGTGGAAAAAGAATGCAGGATGAACAGATGTGAGAAATTGGATAATTTCTAGCACACAATTAGAAATTTCAAGCAAAGTTGGAAAAGGAAGGAGGACCAGTCAGAAACGTAGGGAATACTGACCCTACTGCAGTCATCAGCTTCTGAAGCTTACTTATCTTAATGACTGCAGAAGTGATGTGAGATACATTATGGAGCTTAGTAATGTATCGTCACAGGGGGAGCGATGTATGATGATTCTCATGGTTGGTTTGGAAAATCTGGTTATGATTATTGCTGACAGAGCATCTGACATGAAGAAGACAGGTACAGGAAGGACAAATTGAGGTGGAAATGGAGGAATGTGAAATTTTCTATAATTCACTTTCCATATGCAGGTTCAGTGAACTAAAGCCGCGTATACACGCGAGTTCCAGCAGACACAGTCGCGTATGCATTGATGATAAGAGAATTGGGATGACAGCTGAAGATCAGGAGCAGAGGTTCAAGGGGAGCATCAGTCTGACTACTAATGATTGTACTGTTAGCATTATTCTAGTTATACTCATGCTAATGAATTGATACATGGTTTCTTATGTTGAAGATTATGGATGGGCCCGGATTGCTTATTTGATGAAGAATATCTTTTGATGAGATGGAAGTCTTATGATTCAGAAATATGGACAGATCATGCAGATATTGTTGTTGATGACTTGCTGCTGAAGGTGTTCAAGTTTCACAAGCTAAGGAGGAGCCTTGGTCATATGGAAAGGATGTTTGGATGCACATTTTCAGGGGGATCATTAGCCTTGCTGAGTATAATTCATTGTTGGCATTATGATGGATCTGACACATGATCTCTCTCTTGAGGTCTTTCTGGTATTGGTCATAAAAAGTCATACTTGTAATTTGATGAAAAGGTCTTGTTGAGACCCACGATGTAAAATTGTAATATTCAGTCATGTAAGGACTTGTCAAAATTTTTAAACCCACTTGGTTGGGTAGTTGAGTCAAATTTGTAAACCCACTTGGTTGGGTAGTTGAGTCAAATTTGTAAACCCACTTGGTTGGGTAGTTGAGTTGAAATGTGTAAACCCACTTGGTTAGGTATTTGAGTCTCATATGTAAATCCACTTGGTTGGATATTTGATGTAAGCATGAGTCCTTGGTGATAGGAAGGTCATAGAGTCATGTACTTCATTGAAAAATATGCTTGAAGTTTTAGCATGAACTCAGGGGGAGCATGGTCCCTTAAGTGTACATCAGATCTGCAGAACGCTTCTTTCTACAAGAGGAGAAAAACCTTGTGTTGGTTTTGGTCCGCCCTTTGCCCTTGATGTCAAAGGGGGAGAGTGACATGGTGTTTGAATAAAGAGAAAGAATGGTGTCAAGAGTGACATGGTGTCATTGTATTCTTAATGTATCTATCTGTTGTGGTGATCAAACACCATCGTGGTTGCCATCAAGTCCAAAGGGGCAGATTGTTGGCAATATGATGTTGATTGTTGTCCTTGATGGCAACCCACTTGATGAGGATGATGGCAACCTACTTGATGAAGTTGTCCCTGATGGAATATGTCTTGATGAACTTGTTAAATGATGTAAATCTTATGTATATACGATGAGTACAGAAGGTAATGATGGAAGGAATGTCAGTATGTGCTAGAACATGATGAAAAGAGTAAGTCTCAAGTCATACGCGGATTTGTCTAGACAAAGTAGCATATGCACGCGGGAAATAACGTGCCAAGTCGCTTATGGGCAAGAGCGCTCTAAATATGTAAAACCAGAGGTAACCACCATTGTATTGACCCATTGTATTGAGCGATTATTCGTCTATGTGACCCCGTCCAGGATTAGCATTGGAAGAAATGTGGTTTTGGCCCATGGTATTGATAAAGGGTAAACCTATATAAGGAGAAGAAAATCATTGTGGAATAGGCGGGCAAGAAGTCTAAGCTTGAATGAATACTTCTCTCTGAAGTATATCTGAATGGAAAGGATAACAGTTGAATGATAGATCTGAAAGCATGATGCACCAATGAAGAAATTACGAAGAAGGGAATCTAGATCTGGAATGTATTTGTATCTGCTAGATCTGTTTATGGAATGATTAGATCTGAGATGAGGCGAACATCTGTCTGAAGTAAAGGGTAAAATCTGAGTGATGTATCTGTTCTGAATAATTGCAATGACCTAAATGTCTGAAGAACTATACGCTAGTTCGCAGCAGAGTAAGCGCGTATATACGCGGGTTTGTTGAAGAGAAAGCGCATATGGGCAGTAAAATTAGCTCTGTAATATGTACAGAAGTATATGCGAGTTTGTATGGTCGAAGGCGCGTATATACGCAGGATCAATGAAAGGAAAGCGCGTATGAAGATTAGGGTTTGCTGAAGTATGAAGTATCAAATGTATGATCTGTTCTGCTGTGTTACTGCTATCTGTTGATGATGTATGATTGAGCTCAAAGGTATGGAGTGGGTACAGTCTGAAAATATGATGAAACGTGGCCTGCAAGTTGTGCTCTAAAGGAAGCTTTGGATCCGGTGTGAAAATTGATGAAACGTGGTCCATGGTGGTGCTGAGGGTTGTAGCCTTCAGTCAGGGGGATGTAGCTCCCTTCCAGGTGAGGCTGGTAAACGAGAGCAGGGGGTCGTAGCTCCCTTTCAGGAGAGGCTGGTAAACGAGAGCAGGGGGTTATAGCTCCCTTCCAGGAGAGGATGGTAAACGAGCGCAGGTGGGTGCTTGCGTACTGGTGTGAGTCTGCGCCAGTACATAAGTTGTAAGATGTTTTCTTTATAATAAAATATTGAAGGTTGAGACAACGGCAGCAGTGGTTTTCTCCCGACTTGGGTTTCCACCTAAAATCCTGGTGTTCATGTGTGTTGCTTCTATGTGATGACTTACTTTGTTCTTACTGTGCATGTTTACTGTTTATTGAAAATCTAATGAATGAATGATGGAATGATATAAGTGAAGACTTAATGGCATAATTAGATCTCTGTGTATACGCGAGTTTTATAAAGGATATCCACGTGTATACGCTAGTTGACTTCAGCGAAGTAGCGTATGGGTTTTAGAGAGTGAAAAGTAAAAAGAATTGAGTAATGCCTAAATACTGATTCACCCCCCCCCCCTCTCAGTATTTTTCCCAACAATTGGTATCAGAGCAGGTCCTTCTGCAGAAGCTTGATCGCTTGAAGGAGATCCGTCACGATGGGAAGGAAGCAAAAGAAGAAGGCTACTGAAAAGGAGATATCTCAGAAAACATGTGCAGCAGAAAATGAAGAAGATAAAACAGGTACTGATTGTTGTTCTTGTGATTCACCTTCTTGTGCATATCCATATAGTGAAAGGAATGTTAAGGATCTAGAAGAAGCTCTCCAGATTAGAGTTGAATAACTACAAAGAACATCTAATAAGCAAGAATCTATCTACAAAGAGATGGTCTCTCAAATGACAGGATGGATAGAAACAATGAATGGTCAGATGGAAATGTATCAAAGACGGATAGACAAGTATGAAAGGTTTCATGCTTATGCATCCAATCGAATTAAAAGACTAGAAGCAGAAATCAACGATCTAAATGCAAATCTCGAAATATCAAACAAGAAGAATGCAAGACTTGAAGCTGAAATCATCACTCTCAAAGAAGATCTGGAAGATTCAAATAAAAAGAATGAAGAACTTTAAGCTGAAATCATCTCTCTCAAAGAAGATCCGGAAAGATCAAATAAGAAGAATGAAGAATTTGAAGCAGAAGTCATCTCTCTGAAAGCAGATCTTGAAGCATCGAATAAGAAGAACGAAGAACTCTTACAAAATTTTGAAGAAAAAAAAATGGGTTGAAAGAAGACATTCTAAATCTGAATGATCAAATAGTAGACGGACGAAGGAAAGAAGAAAGCATGAAGAAGCAATGCCAAAAATTGGAGGTTGAGGTAAACATTCTCAAAGGTAAACTAGAGGAAAAGGATAAACTCTTGAGGTTTCAAGATAGTGCTAAGATTCTGGACAATATTCTTAGTAATAAAAGATCTCCTGCTATCAAACTTGGTCTTGGTTTTCATGAAACTGTTAAAGGAGAATCTAGTTCACAAGGAAGTGCTAAAGATTCAAAGGATGTCAATGCAAAACCTGAAGTATTGAAAGAAACAAAAGGTCAACCAACAAACATGAATACTCAAAGGAAATCATTCACTAATGTTGAATGCTTTAAATGTCGTAATTATGGGCATGTTGCAGCAAATTGTAGAAGCAGATCATTTCAGTCACAATCAAACAGATTCTATTTAGAAAGGTACTCTGGTTGCTTCAAGGGATATTGTTTTTCATGCAACAAGTATGGTCATAAAGCAGCTAATTGCAATAGAAAGAAGAACAGAGAAACACACTATGATCCTTATGCTTACTTCTCTGGTCATATAAGATGTTATGCTTGTAACAAGTATGGACATGTGGAAAAAGAATGCAGGATGAACAGATGTGAGAAATTGGATAATTTCCAGCACACAATTAGAAATTTCAAGCAAAGCTGGAAAAGGAAGGAGGACCGGCCAGAAACGTAGGGAATACTGACCCTACTGCAGTCATCAGCTTCTGAAGCTTACTTCTCTTAATGACTGCAGAAGTGATGTGAGATACATTATGGAGCTTAGTAATGTATCGTCACAAGGGGAGCGATGTATGATGATTCTAATGGTTGGTTTGGCAAATCTGGTTATGATTATTGCTGACAGAGCATCTGACATGAAGAAGATAGGTACAGGAAGGACAAATTCAAGGGGAAATGGAGGAATGTGAAATTTTCTATAATTCACTTTCCATACGCGGGTTCAGTGAACTAAAGCCGCGTATACACGCGAGTTCCAACAAACACAGTCGTGTATGCATTGATGATAAGAGAATTGGGATGACAGCTGAAGATCAGGAGCAGAGGTTCAGGGGGAGCATCAGTCTGACTGCTAATGATTGTACTGTTAGCATTATTCTGGTTATACTCATGCTAATGAATTGATACATGGTTTCTTATGTTGAAGATTATGGATGGGCCCGGATTGCTTATTTGATGAAGAATATCTTTTGATGACATGGAAGTCTTATGATTCAGAAATATGGACAGATCATGCAGAGATTGTTGCTGGTGACTTGCTGCTGAAGGTGTTCAAGTTGCACAAGCTAAGGAGGAGCCTTGGTCATATGGAAAGGATGTTTGGATGCACATTTTCAGGGGGATCACTAGCCTTGCTGAGTATAATTCATTGTTGGCATTATGATGGATCTGACACATGATCTCTCTCTTGAGGTCTTTCTTGTATTGGTCATAAAAAGTCATACTTGTGATTTGATGAAAAAGTCTTGTTGAGACCCATGATGTAAAATTGTAATATTCAGTCATGTAAGGACTTGTCAAAATTTGTAAACCCACTTGGTTGGGTAGTTGAGTCAAATTTGTAAACCCACTTGGTTGGGTAGTTGAGTTGAAATGTGTAAACCCACTTGGTTAGGTATTTAAGTCTCATATGTAAATCCACTTGGTTGGATATTTGATGTAAGCATGAGTCCTTGGTGATAGGAAGGTCATAGAGTCATGTACTTCATTGAAAAATATGTTTGAAGTTTCAGCATGAACTCAGGGGGAGCATGGTCACTTCAGTGTACATAAGATCTGCAGAACACTTCTTTCTACAAGAGGAGAAAAACCTTGTGTTGGTTTTGGTCTGCCCTTTGCCCTTGATGTCAAAGGGGGAGAGTGACATGGTGTTTGAATAAAGAGAAAGAATGGTGTCAAGAGTGACATGGTGTCATTGTATTCTTAATGTATCTATCTGTCGTGGTGATCAAACACCATCGTGGTTGCCATCAAGTCCAAAGGGGGAGATTGTTGGCAATATGATGCTAAGTGTTGTCCTTGATGGCAACCCACTTGATGAAGATGATGGCAACCTACTTGATGAAGTTGTCCCTGATGGAATATGTCTTGATGAACTTGTTAAACGATGTAAATCTGATGTATATACAATGAGTACAGAAGGTAATGATGGAAGGAATGTCAGTATGTGCTAGAACATGATGAAAAGAGTATGTCTCAAGGCATACGCGGATTTGTCTAGACAAAGTAGCGTATGCACGCGGGAAATAACGTGCCAAGTCGCGTATGGGAAAGAGCGCTCTAAATATGTAAAACCAAGGGTAACCACCATGGTATTGACCCATTGTATTGAGTAATGATTCATCTATGTGACCCCGTCCAGGAATACCATCGAAAGTAATGTGGTTTTGGCCCATGGTATTGATAAAGGGTAAACCTATATAAGGAGAAGAAATTCATTGTGCAAATGTGTGCAAGAGGTCTGAGCTTGAATGAATACTTCTCTCTGAAGTATATCTGAATGGAAAGGGTAACAGTTGAATGATAGATCTGAAAGCATGATGCACCTATGAAAAAATGATGAAGAAGGAATCGTTACCCAATGTATTTGTATCTGCTAGATACATTTATGGAATGATTAGATCTGAGATAAGGCGAACATCTGTCTGAAGTAAAGGGTAAAATCTGAGTGATGTATCTGTTCTGAAGAATTGCAATGACCTAAATGTCTGAATAACTATACGCTAGTTCGCCGCAGAGTAAGCGCGTATATACGTGGCTTTGCTGAAGAGAAAGCGCATATGTGTAGTAAAATTAGCTATGTAATATGTACAGAAGTATACGTGGGTTTGTATGGTCGAAGGCGCGTATATAGGCAGGATCAATGAAAGGAAAGCACGTATGAAGATTAGGGTTTGCTGAAGTATGAAGTATCAAATGTCTGATATGTTCTGCTGTGTTACTGCTATTTGTTGATGATGTATGATTGAGCTCAAATGTATGGGGTGGGTCCAGTCTGAAATATGATGAAACGTGGCCTGCAATTTGTGTTCTAAAGGAAGCTTTGGATCCAGTGTGAAAATTGATGAAATGTGGTCCATGGTGGTGCTGAGGGTTGTAGCCTTCAGTCAGGGGGTTGTAGCTCCCTTCCAATTGAGGCGGTAACGGAAGCGAAGTCGTGGCTCCCTATTCGGAAGGCAGTAGCCTTCAGCGAGGGGGTTGGAGCTCCCTTCCAGGAGAGGCTGGTAAACGAGCGCAGGTGGGTGCCTGCGTGCTGGTAGGAGTCTACGCCAGCACATAAGTTGTAAGATGTTTTCTTTATAATAAAATATTGAAGGCTGAGCAACGACAGCGGTGGTTTTCTCCTGACTTGGGTTTCCACCTAAAATCCTGGTGTTCATATGTGATGCTTATGTGTGATGGTTTATTCAGTTCTTAATGCACATGTTTACTGTTTATTGAACATTTAATGAATGAATGATGGAATGATATAAGTGAATAATTAATGGCATAATTAGATCTCTGTGTATACACGAGTTTTATGAAGGATATCCACGTGTATACACTAGTTTGGTTCAGCAAAGTAGCGTATGGGTTTTAGAGAGTGAAAAAAAGAAAAAGATTTGATAAAGTCCTAAATATCTTGATTCACCCCCCTCTGAGTATTTTCCCAACAATTGGTATCGGAAGCGCGGGTCTTCGCCACCCAACGAGAAGCGATCGCTTGAAGGAGATCGTCACGATGAAAGCAAAGAAGAATGCGAAAGGAGATATCTCAGAAAAAATGTGCAGCAGAAAATGAAGAAGATAAAACAGGTACTGATTGTTGTTCTTGTGATTCACCTTCTTGTGCATATGCAGATAGTGAAAGGAATGTTAAGGATCTAGAAGAAGCTCTCCAGATTAGAGTTGAATAACTACAAAGAACATCTAATAAGAAAGAATCTATCTACAAAGAGATGGTCTCTCAAATGACAGGATGGATAGAAACAATGAATGGTCAGATGGAAATGTATCAAAGACGGATAGACAAGTATGAAAGGTTTCATGCTTATGCATCCAATCGAATTAAAAGACTAAAAGCAGAAATCAACGATCTAAATGCAGATCTCAAAATATCAAACAAGAAGAATGCAAGACTTGAAGCTGAAATCATCACTCTCAAAGAAGATCTAGAAGATTCAAATAAAAAGAATGAAGAACTTGAAGCTGAAATCATCTCTCTCAAAGAAGATCCGGAAAGATCAAATAAGAAGAATGAAGAATTTGAAGCAGAAGTCATCTCTCTGAAAGCAGATCTCGAAGCATCGAATAAGAAGAACGAAGAACTCTTACAAACTTTTGAAGAACAAGAAAATGGGTTGAAAGAAGACATTCTAAATCTGAATGATCAAATAGTAGACGGAAGAAGGAAAGAAGAAAGCATGAAGAAGCAATGCCAAAAATTGGAGGTTGAGGTAAACATTCTCAAAGGTAAACTAGAGGAAAAGGATAAACTCTTGAGGTTTCAAGATAGTGCTAAGATTCTGGACAATATTCTTAGTAATCAAAGATCTCTTGCTATTAAACTTGGTCTTGGTTTTCATGAAACTGTTAAAGGAGAATCTAGTTCACAAGGAAGTGCTAAAGATTCAAAGGATGTCAATGCAAAACCTGAAGTATTGGAAGAAACAAAGGTCCAACCAACAAACATGAATACTCAAGGAAATCATTCACTAGTGAATGCCCTAAATATCGTAATTATGGGCATGTTGCAGCAAATTGCGAAGCCAGATCATTTCGGTCACAATCAAACAGATATTCTATTTAGAAAGGTACTATGGTTGCTTGAGGGATATTGTTTTTCATGCACGAGAAACAAGTATGGTCATAAAGCGGCTAATTGCAATAGAACACAATAGAAGAAGAACGGAGAGAAACAACAACATGATCCTTATGCTTACTTCTCTGGTCATATAAGATGTTATGCTTGTAACAAGTATGGACATGTGGAAAAAGAATGCAGGATGAACAGATGTGAGAAATTGGATAATTTCCAGCACACAATTAGAAATTTCAAGCAAAGCTGGAAAAGGAAGGAGGACCGGTCAGAAATGTAGGGAATACTGACCCTACTGCAGTCATCAGCTTCTGAAGCTTACTTCTCTTAATGACTGCAGAAGTGATGTGAGATACATTATGGAGCTTAGTAATGTATCGTCACAGGGGGACCGATGTATGATGATTCTCATGGTTGGTTTGGCAAATCTAGTTATGATTATTGCTGACAGAGCATCTGACATGAAGAAGCCAGTTACAGGAAGGACAAATTCAGGGGGAAATGGAGGAATGTGAAATTTTCTATAATTCACTTTCCATACGCGGGTTCAGTGAACTAAAGCCGCGTATATACGCGAGTTCCAACAGACACAGTCGCGTATGCATTGATGATAAGAGAATTGGGATGACAGCTGAAGATCAGGAGCAGAGGTTCAGGGGGAGCATCAGTCTGACTGCTAATGATTGTACTGTTAGCATTATTCTGGTTATACTCATGCTAATGAATTGATACATGGTTTCTTATGTTGAAGATTATGGATGGGCCTGGATTGCTTATTTGATGAAGAATATCTTTTGATGAGATGGAAGTCTTATGATTCAGAAATATGGACAGATCATGCAAAGATTTTTGCTGATGACTTGCTCCTGAAGGTGTTCAAGTTGCACAAGCTAAGGAGGAGCCTTGGTCATATGGAAAGGATGTTTGGATGCACATTTTCAGGGGGATCACTAGCCTTGCTGAGTATAATTCACTGTTGGCATTATGATGGATCTGACACATGATCTCTCTCTTGAGGTCTTTCTGGTATTGGTCATAAAAATTCATACTTGTAATTTGATGAAAAGGTCTTGTTGAGACCCATGATGTAAAATTTTAATATTCAGTCATGTAAGGAATTGTCAAAATTTGTAAACCCACTTGGTTGGGTAGTTGAGTCAAATTTGTAAACCCACTTGGTTGGGTAGTTGAGTTGAAATGTGTAAACCCACTTGGTTAGGTATTTGAGTCTCATATGTAAATCCACTTGGTTGGATATTTGATGCTTTATGAGTCCTTGGTGATAGGAAAGTCCTTAGAGTCATGTACTTCATTGAAATCTATGCTTGAAGTTTGGCCATGAACTCGGGGAGCATGGTCACTTCAGTGTACATCAGATCTGCAGAACGCTTCTTTCTACAAGAGGAGAAAAACCTTGTGTTGGTTTTGGTCCGCCCTTTGCCCTTGATGTCAAAGGGGGAGAGTGACATGGTGTTTGAATAAAGAGAAATAATGGTGTCAAGAGTTACATGGTGTCATTGTATTCTTAATGTATCTATTTGTTGTGGTGATCAAACACCATCGTGGTTGCCATCAAGTCCAAAGGGGGATATTGTTGGCAATATGATGTTGAGTGTTATCCTTGATGGCAACCCACTTGATGAAGATGATGGAAACCTACTTGATGAAGTTGTCCCTGATGGAATATGTCTTGATGAACTTGTTAAATGATGTAAATCTGATGTATATACAATGAGTAGAGAAGGTAATGATGGACGGAATGTCAGTATGTGCTAGAACATGATGAAAAGAGTATGTCTCAAGGCATACGCGGATTTGTCTAGACAAAGTAGCGTATGCACGCGGGAAATAACGTGCCAAGTCACGTATGGGCAAGAGCGCTCTAAATATGTAAAACCAGGGGTAACCACCATGGTATTGACCCATTGTATTGAGCGATGATTCGTCTATGTGACCCCGTCCAGGATTACCATTGGAAGAAATGTGGTTTTGGCCCATGGTATTGATAAAGGGTAAACCTATATAAGGAGAAGAAAATCATTGTGCAATAGGCGGGCAAGAAGTCTGAGCTTGAATGAATACTTCTCTCTGAAGTATATCTGAATGGAAAGGGTAACAGTTGAATGATAGATCTGAAAGCATGATGCACCAATGAAGAAATGATGAAGAAGGGAATCTAGATCTGGAATGTATTTGTATCTGCTAGATCTATTTTGTCTATGATTAGATCGAGATGAGGTGAACATTTGTACGATGTAAAGGGTAAAATGCGAGTGATGTATACATTGCGAAGAATTGCAATGAATGAGTATTTGCACTCATTTTCTTAAATGAAAATGGATACCTTGCACCCTTAAACAAGTACATTCCATTTTCAGATCAGATGGTATCAGAGCACCAGGTTTGCTTGACTGACATCACTAGCTTGATTATGTAGCTTGAAAGGTGTCTTAAGCAGTGTTGAAGATTGACTGCTTTATTATTCTGCAAACTATTTGTTGTTTGAGTTTGCTGAAGCTCTTTTGTTCATTTTTATAATGACAACTTCCATAAGTGGATCTATGGAGTCCATTATCAATGTGGAAATGAAAGATTCACATGAAGAATTGCGGTTGCAACAAAAGATGCCATGGAGCTGGCTTGGTGAGAAGTGGATGGACTTCTTATTGCAGTAAGTCATTACTCGTTTTGTACATGCAAATTTCAGATTGGTATGCATGTATTTCAGTTGAAAAGTTGATGCAAGATTGCATGTAAAAGCAGTTTCAGTTGAAAGAATTTCTTTGTTGTTGCAAAATTTCACCATGGAGGTGTAAAAGATGAGTATGATACTCACTTATGTTGCAGCAATGTCTTTTGGTTCAGCTCTTGATTATCCACATGTTTTTGGGATGATGTACTTGTGGGTATTTGGAAAGAAGAGTTGAAGTTGCACATGTACATAGAGGTTGTATTTGTAATTAGTGAACTGTATATAGTTCATTGTACATGATACATACACATGTTTGTCAAGATGTATCTTGTTGTTTATCGACTTGTGTCGGTTGTGTGCACACTTGTTACATAGTTTGTGTGTCATTTGTATAGCACATTTCATTGTCAACTGGTTGTTGATGTCATATGTTGCACAAGATGCTTTTGGTGTCGTTTGGTGCAGAGAACGAAGTGTGAGTGCAAAGCAGTGCAAGATTCCATGAGTTGGAAAGGCATGCAAGCAAAGAGGGCACAAAGTTCAGCAAGTGTCATTGCTGGTTTCAGTATGGCAGATTGGTATGGCAAGAAAACTTGGTCGGGATTCGGCACAAGTACATGGCTCATTCAACAAAATTCGCCATGTGAACAGTTGGCAATTCAGGAAAATTTTTGAAGGCTGAAGAGAAGAGGATGTTTTTATTCTCTCATTTGCTGTACTACAGTTCAGCTCAGCATTTCAGTAAGCTTTTGGGGACCAAAAGCTTCTCATTTGGGAGGTGTGATCAGGAGCTCAGGACCAAGTGTCGTAAAATGGTCAAAAATGAAGGTGCTCAGAACTGGTTTGAACCTGAACGACCGGATAGAGCTCGTCTTCCTGATTCTGGCACCGTGAACAGTTCGAAAAACTGTCGCCGTATGCAGAAGTTATTCAAGTTTGAAATTTCTCAATTTCCATAAAAAAAATGCCAAATTTGACTTTGGAAAATTTTTATTAAAAAAAGAATATTCCACAGAATATTCTGGGAATATTCCGTGGAATATTCTGCAGAATATTCTGGGGAATATTCCAATTGGCAGCCAATGGAAGGGCGCCACGTGGCTAGCCCGGAGGCCGCCACGTGGCCCCAAGACCGAATTTGAAATGGCGCATTTGCAAAAATTTGTTTGGGCTCGACAGGATTCGAACCATGGTCGGGTGCGTATTAACCAAGCGATTTAACCAACGGGCCACGGGCTTGTTTGTTGTTTATGTTGCAGACGGGCGTATATTTATGGCGCTTGGATGTTTGGGCGGGGCCCGAAAGGGGGCCAGCCCCTAAGGGCCAGCCCCCGTTGCATGTAACCTCCGGCGGAACCAAAGCTCAACAAACTCGGCGCGCATATACCGGCGGATATTTAAAACTTTGGTTATGTGTAATTGTGGGTTGTTATATATTACACGATGTTTAATTAAAATGTTTCAAACCGTTGCCAACCGCCATTCCATGTGAACGCATTGTGACATCACATAACTTTAATTGCCCAAACAGTAACCGCGCGCCTTATTTGGTGGTTCCGCCCATTTTGGTGCCACCTCCCCATGTGGCGGCCTTATCTACAGTCTTTCCACATTTAGTGGAGATTTTTTAGCCCAAACAGGCAGTTTAGTAAAGGGGCATAACTTCTGCTAGGAGAGGCCTTTGAAGACGATTTTTTTTTTGATTTTGGGTCTCTTCGACCTTCTGAAGCCATTGGCACAGGTTTCACAGCCATCTGAGGCCGTTTGCAGGTGATTTTTCTCCGTGGAAGTTCCAGGAGCCACCAGGGCCAAATCAGTTTGGGAGCTGCATTGGGAATTGTGCAGCCAGTGAATGTGGAACGAAGGTCATTCCTGAAGTTTTTCAGCATTCTGAATCCATTTCTACAGCTCGTTTTTCCTTTTGAGGAATTCTTCTCACTTTTTAGCTTCAGGGAAGCTTTCAGGGCCACCAGGGCCATTTCAGTGTTGGAGCTGTTTGGGTGCTATGTTCATCCATTTTTGGTGATTCAAAAGCCTGTTTCTGCTATTTTCGACATTCTGAGTCTAATGGCAGAGTTTTCAGAACCAATTGAGGTCATCTTCACCTCGAAATTCTCCATGCAAGTCTAAAGGGTCACCAGGGCCAATTGGGGAAAGTACTATATCAGGTACAATTTCACTGTTTAAGTGTTTGGGAAAGAGCATGTTTAGCTAATTCCTATCTTCTGATTCTGTATTTACAGTCAGATCTGTCTTTCGGGACACTCTTATTCTTGTATTAGCCTTTGTAGCATTTTTAATACAAGAGGACAAGCCTAGTTTGAGAGGCTTGGTCCAGCAGATGTAGCCCAGAGGAGGGGGTGAACTGCTTTATCATTTTGATGTCTTTATTTGCTGAAGATGATATGATAAACAAAACTGATATAAAGTGTTAAAACAGCAAATATACATAACTTTCATACACACATAATCACCTACTCAGCTGCAGAAAGTTATTTGTCTTATTCCGCAAGACATCAATCTTCAAGTATGTAACCGGTAACCGCGCGCCTTATTTGGTGGTTCCGCCCATTTTGGCGCCACCTCCCCATGTGGCGGCCTTATCTACAGTCTTTCCACATTTAGTGGAGATTTTTTAGCCCAAACAGGCACTTTAGTAAAGGGGCATAACTTCTGCTAGGAGAGGCCTTTGAAGACGATTTTTTTATTTATTTTGGGTCTCTTCGACCTTCTGAAGCCATTGGCACAGGTTTCACAGCCATCTGAGGCCGTTTGCAGGTGATTTTTCTCCGTGGAAGTTCCAGGACCCATAAGACCATCGGTTGGGAAACGTGGAGTGTCACGACCGGTGAATGGAGCAGAGGTCATTCCTGAAGTTTTTCAGCATTCTGAATCCATTTCTACAGCTCGTTTTTCCTTTTGAGGAATTATTCTCACTGTTTAGCTTCAGGGAAGCTTTCAGGGCCATCAGGGCCATTTCAGTGTTGGAGCTGTTTGGGTGCTATGTTCATCCATTTTTGGTGATTCAGAAGTCTATTTCTGCTATTTTCGACCTTCTGATTCTAATGGTAGAGGTTTCGGAACCAATTGAGGTCATATTCACCTCGAAATTCTCCATGCAAGTCTAAAGGGCCACCAGGGCCAATTGGTGAAAAGTACTGTATCAGGTACAATATCACTGTTTAGTGTTTGGGAAAGAGCATGTTTAGCTAATTCCTATCTTCTGATTCTGTATTTACAGTCAAATCTATCTTTCGAGACACTCTTATTCTTGTATTAGCCTTTGTAGCATTTTTAATACAAGAGGACTAGCCTAGTTTGAGAGGCTTGGTCCAGCAGATGTAGCCCAGAGGAGGGGGTGAACTGCTTTATCATTTTGATGTCTTTATTTTCTGAAGATGATATGCTAAACAAAACTGATATAAAGTGTTAAAACAGCAAATATACATAACTTTCATACACACATAATCACCTACTCAGCTGCAGAAAGTTATTTGTCTTATTCCGCAAGACATCAATCTTCAAGTATGTGTATGTCAAAGACTTCTAAGTGTTACTTCATTATTTCTTTAGGCAGAGCCTGTAGAGGGCCAGGTAGCCTCTGGAACTCATCCTCTCTTTAGAGGTGACATGTCCAGTGAATGCCCCTATAGTCTATCTCTGTATAAGAAATAAGAAGTTTTCACATTTTCAGAGGTCACTTGGAGTGTATAGCTCAATTTGAAATTATGGGAAATGGATACCTTGCACCCTCAAACAAGTACATTCCATTTTCAGATCAAATGGTATCGGAGCACCAGGTTTGCTTGACTGACATCACTAGCTTGATTGTGTAGCTTGAAAGGTGTCTTAAGCAGTGTTGAAGATTGACTGCTTTATTATTCTGCAAACTACTTGTTGTTTGAGTTTCCTGAAGCTCTTTTGTTCATTTTTATAATGACAACTTCCATAAGTGGATCTATGGAGTCCATTATTGATGTGGAAAGGGAAGTTTCACATGAGGAAAATTTGCAGCAGCAAAAGTCGCCATGGAATTGGCTTGGTGAGAAGTGGATGGACTTCTTATTGCAGTAATTCATTACTCGTTTTGTACATGCAAATTTCAGATTGGTATGCATGTATTTCAGTTGAAAAGTTGATGCAAGATTGCATGTTTAGGAAGTTTCAGTTAAAGGAATTTCTTAGTTGTTGCAAAATTTCGCCATGGAGGTGTAAAAGATGAGTATGATACTCACTTATGTTGCAGCAATGTCTTTTGGTTCAGCTCTTGATTATCCACATGTTTTTGGGATGATGTACTTGTGGGTATTTGGAAAGAAGAGTTGAAGTTGCACATGTACATAGAGGTTGTATGTGTAATTAGCGAACTGTATATAGGTCATTGTACATGATACATACACATGTTTGTCAAGATGTATCTTGTTGTTTATCGACTTGTGTCGGTTGTGTGCACACTTGTTACAGAGTTTGTGTGTCATTTTTATAGCACATTTCATTGTCAACTAGTTGTTGATGTCATATGTTGCACAAGATGCTTTTGGTGTCGTTTGGTGCAGAGAACGAAGTGTCAGTGCAAAGCAGTGCAAGATTCCATGAGTTGGAAAGGCATGCAAGAAAAGAGGGCACAAAGTTCAGCAAGTGTCATTGCTGGTTTCAGTATGGCAGATTGCTATGGCAAGAAAACTTGGTCGGGATTCGGCACAAGTACATGGCTCATTCAGCAAAATTCGCCATGTGAACAGTTGGCAATTCAGGGAAATTTTTGGAGACTGAAGAGAAGAGGATGTTGTTATTCTCTCATTTTCTGTACTACAGTTCAGTTTCAGAATTTCAGTAAGCTTTTGGGGACCAAAAGCTTCTCATTTGGGAGGTGTGATCAGGAGCTCAGGACCAAGCGATTTAACCAACGGGCCACGGGCTTGTTTGTTGTTTATGTTGTGGACGGGCGTATATTTATGGCGCTTGGATGTTTGGGCGGGGCCCGAAAGGGGGCCAGCCCCCGTTGCATGTAACCTCCGGCGGAACCAAAGCTCAACAAACTCGGCGCGCATATACCGGCGGATATTTAAAACTTCGGTTATGTGTAATTGTGGGTTGTTATATATTACACGATGTTTAATTAAAATGTTTCAAACCGTTGCCAACCGCCATTCCATGTGAACACATTGTGACATCACATAACTTTAATTGCCCAAACGGTAACCGCGCGCCTTATTTGGTGGTTCCACCCATTTTGGCGCCACCTCCCCATGTGGCGGCCTTATCTACAGTCTTTCCACATTTAGTGGAGATTTTTTAGCCCAAACAGGCAGTTTAGTAAAGGGGCATAACTTCTGCTAGGAGAGGCCTTTGAAAACGATTTTTTTTTTGATTTTGGGTCTCTTCAACCTTCTGAAGCCATTGGCATAGGTTTCACAGCCATATGAGGCCGTTTGCAGGTGATTTTTCTCCGTGGAAGTTCCAGGAGCCACCAGGGCCAAATCAGTTTGGGAGCTGCATTGGGAATTGTGCAGCCAGTGAATGTGGAACGAAGGTCATTCCTGAAGTTTTTTAGCATTCTGAATCATTTCTACAGCTCGTTTTTCCTTTTGAGAATTCTTCTCCTTTGTTTAGCTTCGGGGAAGCTTTCGGGACCACAGGAGCCATTTCGGTGTTGGAGCTATTTGGGTGCTATGTTCATCCATTTTTGGTGATTGAGAAGTCTATTTACCTTATTTTCGACCTTCGATTCTAATGGCGGAGGTTTCAGAACCAATTAGAGGTCATCTTAACCTCAGGAAATTCTCCATGCAAGTCTAAAGGGCCACCGGGGCCAATTGGGGGAAAAATCTTTATTATCGGTACAATATCAACGATTTAGTGTTTGGGAAAGAGCATGTTTAGCTAATTCCTATCTTACGATTATTATTTACGATCAGATAAATCTTCCAGTTTCTCTTATTCTTGTATTAGCCTTTGTAGCATTTTTAATACAAGAGGACAAGCCTAGTTTGAGAGGCTTGGTCCAGCAGATGTAGCCCAGAGGAGGGGGTGAACTGCTTTATCATTTTGATGTCTTTATTTGCTGAAGATGATATGCTAAACAAAAATGATATAAAGTGTGAAACATCAAATATACATAACTTGCATACCCACATAATCACCTACTCAGCTGCAGAAAGTTATTTGTCTTATTCCGCAAGACATCAAACTTCAAGTATGTGTATGTCAAAGACTTCTAAGTGTTACTTCATTATTTCTTTAGGCAGAGCCTGTAGAGGGCCATGTAGCCTCTGGAACTCATCCTCTCTTTAGAGGTGACATGTCCAGTGAATGCCCCTACAGTCTATCTCTGTATAAGAAATAAGAATTTTTCACATTTTCAGAGGTCACTTGGAGTGTATAGCTCAATTTGAAATTATGAGTGTTGCACTCATTTTTTTAAATGAAAATGGATACCTTGCACCCTTAAACAAGTACATTCCATTTGGTCAGATGAGCATCGAGCACGAGGTTGCTTGGCGACATGTTAGCTTGATTATGTAGCTTGAAGGTGTCTTAAAGCGGTGTTGAAGATTATTGCTTTATTATTACACCAAACTACTTGATGTTTGAGTTTCTTTGGCCTCTTTTGTTCATTTTTATAATGACAACTTCCATAAGTGGATCTATGGAGTCCATTATTGATGTGGAAATGGAGGATTCACATGAAGGTGTATTGCAACCGCAAAAGACACCATGGAGTTGGCTTGGTAGGAAGTGGATTAACTTCTTAATGCAGTAAGTCATTACTCATTTTGTACATGCAAATTTCAAATTTTGTATGCATGTATTTTAGTTGAAAATATTGATGCAAGATTGCATGTAAAAGCAGTTTTAGTTGAAGGAATCTCTTTGTTGTTGCAAAATTTCTCCATGGAGGTGTGAAAGATGAGTATGATACTCACTTATATTGTAGCAATGTCTTTTGGTTCAGCTCTTAGTCACCCACATGTTTTTTGGGATGATGTACTTGTTGGTATTTTAAAAGAAGAGTTGAAGTTGCACATGTACATAGAGGTTGTATGTGTAATTAGCGAACTGTATATAGTTCATTGTACATGATACATACACATGTGTTTGTCAAGATGTATCTTGTTGTTTATCGACTTATGTCGGTTGTGTGCACACACTTATTCTGAGAGTTTGTGTGTCATTTGTATAGCACATTTCATTGTCAACTGGTTGTTGATGTCATATGTTGCACAAGATGCTTTTGGTGTTGTTTGGTACAGAGAACGAAGTGTCAGTGCAAAGTAGTGCAAGATTCCATGAGTTGGAAAGGCATGCAAGCAAAGAGGGCACAAATTTTAGCAAGTATCATTGCTAGTTTCAGTATGGCAGATTGGTATGGCAAGAAAACTTGGTCGGGATTCGGCACAAGTACATGGCTCATTCAGCGAAATTCACCATGTGAACAGTTGGCAATTCAGGAAAATTTTTGAAGGTTGAAGAGAAGAGGATGTTGTTATTCTCTCATTTGCTGTACTACAGTTCAGCTCATCATTTCAGTGAGCTTTTGGGGACCAAAAGCTTCTCATTTGGGAGGTGTGATCAGGAGCTCAGGACCAAGTGTCGTAAAATGGTCAAAAATGAAGGTGCTCAGAACTGGTTTGAACCTGAACGACCGGATAGATCTCGTCTTCCTGATTCTGGCGCCGTGAACGGTTCGAAAAACGGTCGCCGTATGCAGAAGTTATTCAAGTTTGAAATTTCTCAATTTCCATAAAAAAAAATGCCAAATTTGACTTTGGAAAAATTTTATTAAAAAAAGAATATTCCACAGAATATTCTGGGAATATTCCGTGGAATATTCTGCAGAATATTCTGGGGAATATTCCATTTGGCAGCCAATGGAAGGGCGCCACGTGGCTAGCCCGGAGGCTGCCACGTGGCCCCAAGACCGAATTTGAAATGGCGCATTTGCAAAAATTTGTTTGGGCTCGACAGGATTCGAACCATGGTCGGGTGCGTATTAACCAAGCGATTTAACCAACGGGCCACGGGCTTGTTTTTTGTTTATGTTGCGGACGGGCGTATATTTATGGCGCTTGAATGTTTGGGCGGGGCCCGAAAGGGGGCCAGCCCCTAAGGGCCAGCCCCCGTTGCATGTAACCTCCGGTGGAACCAAAGCTCAACAAACTCGGCGCGCATATACCGGCGGATATTTAAAATTTTGGTTATGTGTAATTGTGGGTTGTTATATATTACACGATGTTTAATTAAAATGTTTCAAACCGTTGCCAACCGCCATTCCATGTGAACGCATTGTGACATCACATAACTTTAATTGCCCAAACGGTAACCGCGCGCCTTATTTGGTGGTTCCGCCCATTTTTGCGCCACCTCCCCATGTGGCGGCCTTATCTACAGTCTTTCCACATTTAGTGGAGATTTTTTAGCCCAAACAGGCAGTTTAGTAAAGGGGCATAACTTCTGCTAGGAGAGGCCTTTGAAGACGAATTTTTTTTTGATTTTGGGTCTCTTCGACCTTCTGAAGCCATTGCCATAGGTTTCACAGCCATCTGAGGCCGTTTGCAGGTAATTTTTCTCCGTGGAAGTTCCAGGAGCCACTAGGGCCAAATCAGTTTGGGAGCTGCATTGGGAATTGTGCAGCCAGTGAATGTGGAACGAAGGTCATTCCTGAAGTTTTTTAGCATTCTGAATCCATTTCTACAGCTCGTTTTTCCTTTTGAGGAATTCTTCTCACTGTTTAGCTTCAGGGAAGCTTTCAGGGCCACCAGGGCCATTTCAGTGCTGGAGCTGTTTGGGGGCTATGTTCATCCATTTTTGATGATTCAAAAGCCTATTTCTGCTATTTTCGACCTTCTGAGTCTAATGGCAGAGGTTTCAGAACCATTTTAGGTCATATTCACCTCGAAATTCTCCATGCAAGTCTAAAGGGACACCAGGGACAATTGGGGAAAAGTACTATATCAGGTACAATTTCACTGTTTAGTGTTTGGGAAAGAGCATGTTTAGCTAATTCCTATCTTCTGATTATGTATTTACAGTTAGATATGTATTTTGAGACACTCATATTCTTGTATTAGCCTTTGTAGCATTTTTAATACAAGAGGACAAGCCTAGTTTGAGAGGCTTGGTCCAGCAGATGTAGCCCAGAGGAGGGGGTGAACTGCTTTATCATTTTGATGTCTTTATTTGCTGAAGATGATATGCTAAAAAAAACTGATATAAAGTGTTAAAACAGCAAATATACATAACTTTCATACACACATAATCACCTACTCAGCTACAGAAAGTTATTTGTCTTATTCCGCAAGACATCAAACTTCAAGTATGTGTATGTCAAAGACTTCTAAGTGTTACTTCATTATTTCTTTAGGCAGAGCCTGTAGAGGGCCAAGTAGCCTCTGGAACTCATCCTCTCTTTAGAGGTGACATGTCCAGTGAATGCCCCTATAGTCTATCTCTGTATAAGAAATAAGAAGTTTTCACAATTTCAGAGGTCACTTGGAGTGTATAGCTCAATTTAAAATTATGAGTATTTGCACTCATTTTCTTAAATGAAAATGGATACCTTGCACACTTAAACAAGTACATTCCATTTTCAGATCATTTGAGTATAAATGTAGAAGTGTATTACCATTTTTCTCTTGTTACACTTTTTTTTTTTTTTGAGAGTTTCCTATCTCCAGATTTAAGCCTCACGTAGGCTTGAAAATTCTGGTTGATGGTCCTCAGTCAACTAATATCATACAACCATAAATATTTTGAAGTACTTTCATTCTAACATATAATATAATGGATAGAAATAATGGTACTGATTTTCTACAAAAAAAAATTTCTTTGATTTTATTCTACTTTAGGTTCTGTAGTACTCTATTTTATTTCTATACATGTCATGCAAAATTTTTAGCTTTCTACATCAGATTTTTATATCCATCTACTAAAATTTATTTACACTGTATACAGAAGTAAATTTTCAACATGGTATGGTATATTCAACCATTGAATTTCTTTACTTTTAATATAATTTCTATGAAGACAGTAATCCCGAGATTTAAACCTTATACAGGTTTACACATTTTGGCAGATGGTTCTTCAAATATTTCCTCCCATGCAACCACAATGTTTACAAAATTCCATCTATAATAATGTGGTAAATGCATGGGAACCTTTTTCATTTATTTATTCGAATAGACCAAAACATTCGATGAAATTTCATAGTTAATCACACATTTACACATATAGAATATAGAGCAGTAAGAATCAGGTGTGCATACCAATTCTTTCTATGACCAGTCCTCCCAACATTAGAGTTCCTCTCTCCAGAACTCACCTCCTAGCTGAGATCCTCCAAAGATAGACTAACCTCAGTCTGTCTTGAAGCAGCTTACTTAAGCCCTTCTTTCCCTAAGCCTATTTCTAAATTTTACATCCTTAATTTCCAAGATGCTTTCTTCCTATTTTTTATGCCTAGGCTTTCCTCATTGGGGTCCTTTAAAGTTTTCTCTTTTTCTTTTCCACCTCTTCCCAATTACATTCCTCTTCATTGGGGAATTAGATTTTTCTCTCCCAATCCAATTTAGAAATATTCCTTTCCAGGCTTTTCTGAAAGGTTTTTGGGAAAGTCTTACCTGGTCCATATCCTCATGGATTAGATTTATGATCTCCAATCTCTTCTAGTCATATTTCACACACAAATATTATATTTATTTCTCATTAATAAATAATTAAATAAAATCCACACATTTTTTCTCCATTGGGGTCCACTTTCCCCTTTGGCAAGGCTTATGTAAGCTGCTTTAGGATAGACTGAGGTTAGTTTGTCTTTGGAGGATCTCAGCTCGGGGGTGATTTATGGAGAGAGAGGAACTCTAAGGTTGGGAGGATTGGTCATAGAAAGAATTGGTATTTACACCTGATTCTTACTGTTCTATATTCTATGTGTAAATGTGTGATTGACTATGAAATTTCAGCAAATGTTTTGGTATATTCTAATAAATAAATGAACAAGGTTCCCATGCATTTACCACATTATTATCGCTGAAATTTTGTAAACATTGTGGTTACATGGGAGGAAATATTTGAAGAACCATCTGCCAGAATTTCTAAACCTGTATAAGGTTTAAATCTAGAGATCAGTGTCTTCATAGAAATTATATTAAAAGTAAATAAATTTAATGGTTGAATATACCATACCATGTTGAAAAGTTACTTCTGTATATAGTGTAAATAAATTTTAGTAGATATCTATATAAATCTGATGTAGAAAGCTAAATTTTTTGCATGACATGTACAAAAATAAAATAGATTAATACAGAACTTAAAGTAGAATGAAATCACAAAAATAACATTTTGTAGAAAATTAGTACCATTATTTATTTCCATTATATTATATTTTAGAATGAAAGTAATTCAAAATCTGTATGGTTGTATAAAATTAGTTGACTGAGGACCATCAACCAGAATTGCTAAGCCTACGGGAGGCTTAAATATATGGATAGGAAACTCTCAACAAAAAAAAATGTGTAACAGGAGAAAAATGGTAATACACTTCTACATTTATACTCAAAATAGATGTATTTGTATATCTCTATATGCCTTTACCAAGAAAGTACATAAATCTATAGTTCAAAAAATATGTAACTATTTAACGATTAGAATTTTTAGAATGTACAAAGACAGAGAAATGATTAGTTACTGTGAATACTACAAAACACAACTGAAATAAAACATTGAATAGTAAAACTAGGAGTATATACATTTGCATAGATTAAATAACTCTTTAAAATTAAAACCCGTAAATTATATATATATATATATGAGAACTCAGAAAAATAATTCTGTGAAAAGGGTATTATTTACTGTTTGAAAGATAAATCAAATCAGCCTGAGTAAAATCTTTAGTAAATTAATTCATTATATAACAAAAAGATAAAGGATAGTTGATGAGAAGAAATCCTTATACCTCTATTTGAAATAAGTACCATATTAATAAACTGAAGTGTGAGTTATTTTTCTCAAGAAGAGGAAGAAAAATAAATGTGAGATAGAAGAATTTACTTCCCTGGAGATAGTTTGTATATAAAATATTTCTTTTAGAAATATATAGTTTGAGTGTAATAAAGCACAGTAACATGATTACTATTATACAAGTATACCAGAAGTATATGAATTAAAATTAATATTGCAAGTCATTTTTTTGAAAAAATAATACGAGTATATGTGTGTGTGTGTGTGTGTGTGACTGAATAGTAAATACAGGGATAATGTAATCAAAATTAAAATCGTAATATAATACGTATTAGATGGAAAAAAATCGAACGGAATATATACTAATCCTGTAAACCATTTCTGTAGCCAACCTCAGTTCTGGAAATTATAATTGAGTACATCCGATATATATATATATATATATATATATATATATATATATATATATATATATATATATCTATATATAAGTCCACAGTTCAGGTGAAATTATGAATAAATTCAATCGTCCTAATGTTATAAAGTTCTGTTATAACATTGAATCACAAACATCTAGCATAAATCGAATTATAACTTAATGAAGATCGAAACTATTTTGATTTCTGTTGCGAAAACTAATGGAGGTACCCACCTATGAAATGAAAATAAATTATAGTATAATTCAAATAGGGCTGACCATATATATAATTATTTAGAAGAGAAAAATTGTATTCCCCAATGTCTTCTACATGATATCATTACCTGCAATAATCATTGAAAAATCGGTTAGCCAGTAACATGAAGTGTTGGGGTTTCAAATGAAGATAAACTATCTTTATTAAATCAGAGATAAAATTTGGATTACCTTTGGGAGATCAAATTGATAAAATGATATGTCCGCAGGAGCGTTTTCCCTTACAAGGGTTGGGGGGGAAATTCAACATCTTCAGTACAACTAAAAGAGCATTCCTCTCCCAGTACTTATAGCGAAACAAATCCAGTGGAAATAAATTAAAACTAGGTTTATGAAATCCGGAAACGATTGTCTATATGAAAAACAAAGTAGTTAAGGAACAATTGAATGATAGAGATAAATATTTTCATTATAGACTTATGTAGGATTAAACGGAATTCGTGCTGTAATTCAATACTGAGATAAGCATGAAATTATTCGAATGAAACAGAACCAGAATTTTAGAAATAACAAAATGAAAACTTTTACCTTGTGTTCACGACTTCATTCGAGACTTTTGACTGGACTAGGAAGATACCAACGAACATTAACGTTGTTGGAAGCGTTGTGAAGGTTCGGCGAATGAACTTCAGTGTTCGGCTCTGGGGAGCTCTTGAAAACGAAAGAGAAATGGTAAGGTCCATTTAGAATCCTGGCATATATACCAAATATGAAACCCTAATCTACTTAGCTGTCACACCTCCCGGTGCAATTTTTTTTTTTTTTTTTTTTTCACTTAATATACCTCATTGGTATTCCTGGTATTCCCCAGAATACCTTAACCTTATTCTCTATAAATTATTCACTTTGTTCTGAATAAAATTCTATATTTCTCTCTTTTGATAGTAATATACACTTTACTCATAATATCCATATTTCGCCATTACCTACATCACTATGCCCTTGACATTACATACTTTATCATGCCTAGGTATTTATATCATGGGCTAGTACTTCCACATGATGTAGGTGCAGTTGTTATATATCAAGTTTACCCCATTTAACTACCTTATATTTATTGCCTACTTCCACTATGGATATATAAATACATATATATAAAAATCACAAAGTATATATGTAACACCTAGCCCCTTGGTATAGGACATTTACATGTACCTATATATATATATATATATTCCTTTCATGAGTTTGAAGGAGTGTAACCCCATCTTACCTCTATATAACCATAATCCATATTTTATACTTTAATAAAAGGGGTCTCGAGCATTTCTAGACCCGTATCTATATATATAACATTTCTTGGTTGTCAACCTTAGTGACTCGGCGTATTAGCCTACCTATACATATATCGGCTCTTTTTTTTTATATATATATATCACCCATATAAACTGTATACCGCCCATAATGATGTTGACCACTCCACGTTGACGTGGACTGTGATCATACGTTATAATGTATATTTAAATAAATTTGCAAGGGCGTAGGTAGTGTGGTATACCCACGTGCCCTGTACGCACACCAGAGGTTTTCCATTGCTCGCACCGAGTTCTGGAGTATCGGTTTGTGCCTCTCATAATGAGTATGCGCCGTTGAATTTCTACTCCTGACATGTACCTTTTATACCTTGTTTAGTTTCGCCGCGGTGACTAAATGATACTGTTCCCGTTTCTCATCAATCCTTTCATGTAATGATAAGTCGAACCTGCGTCTCGGCGAAACTGAGTTTTTCCCCCTCATCCGACTCCTTAACCGAAGGTGTTGAAGGTTATCATTTGAATTCTAATCGCATGCGTGGTTTATGCGATTGTTTAAAATATTCAAGTTGTACCATGTTCAGGACGTCAGAGTTTTTCGTCTGAATTTGATTTCTTCCTACGGGGATTGTTTTGTAGGTATGGCGGCGATCGCTTGTCTGATAGAAAGGTACTTTCTACCAACGTAACTTGCTACCTACTCCACAGCAATTGACGGTGGGCTGGCTACTGGTCAATTCTTACCTGCTACCAGTACTAAGTCGGCTTCGGTCTCTGAATGTGAAATGGTTATAGGGTTTCTCCTGCACCTTCACGCATGCGAGGTGTACTATCTTTCCCTACCCTCTCTGCGTTCATCTCTGTCACTTGGTCCTTGCCCTGGTCGTGGCAAGTTTTCCAGATCGACCACGAGATTTCCGAATTTTTATGGGGAAATGTGTTTAGGGTTACGGGCCTTCCTAATCCTTTTTAAATTGGGAGCTCTATACTGAGTTATGCCTCTATCTCACGGCCATGTTCCATTTTTCTCTAGCTCCGAGTTTTCAGGTGCTGTGCAGAGTTAGATTTCCGGTCAAGCAGGATCGAGCAGCAGGTTTTCTTGTTTTTCTTCTGCATTACCTCGTTTGGTTAGTTTAGGGCTTTCATGGCCCAAGTTAAATCCTGTGTTCCGGTTGGTTTTTTTTTTCAGAAGGAGATAATCTAAGCCAGTTTATGGAGCGGTTTTATATCCATCGATGGATATGTGTGCTGCGCTCGGTCTACCATTTCCACAATGCTAAACTATATATATATATATATTTTATTTTTCGGTTGCATAGTTGCTAGAGGTGGTACTGTGATAACCCTAGGGTTTCCTTATACTAATTTATATTTCCATACCATCACGCATCATTTTGCAGCAGCCCATTATCAGGGTGTTCAACGTTTTATTTCCGCGTACCTTGTTAATCTAATTTTTTTTCCTGTCATTGGTTTCCAGAGTCCCTGTCGGGATAATACGAGGTTCGATGGTCGGTGTGGTTAATATTCACCCCGTCGGCGTTCTGGTCTGGTCTGGCCAGTGTGTAGCGTAACACGGCACGAGGAGGAAACCCAAATCACCTTTGCAGGTAACCCAAATTCGTGTGGTCAGATGCCGAGTTTGGAGCCTCCGACGGATAAATCTGTGTTTTCATTCAACTGTTATTGTTCATATTTCACCGTAAGATGTTTAAGGTTTCTTTCATGTTTGTGTTATTAGGTTTTATTTTATATCTCTGGTTTGAACTGACGAAATCCACCAGATTTACATTTATCACGCCTGCGTAGTTTACTAAATTGATTCACGATTTCCAGCTCATATATTAGTCCGCATGTGATATTTATGCATTTCAGTTTGACCCAATGTCATTTCAGAGGGATTGAAAGTCAGCGTGATAACTAAATTGCCGTCTTCTGCGTATAGTATCATAATATGTTTATCAGTGCAGGTGAACATGCCGAATACTAACATTTTAATTTGACCACATCGTGCCTATAATCATTAAACTAGATGTCACGTTCCATTCCAATGATCTATTTACAGTGGTGTACCCTTAATTGAATTTTGTCCGCGTCTCGTTATAATTACGACAGTCGTGTTTCATTGCAGTCAACTTCATAATTAGTTCCGTCATATATGGAATTACATATATACGTCTCACTTTAATATATATATATCAATGGTTCGGGTCATATATATATAAGGATTAAATTTGTTTAATGGTTATTGTTGATAGATATATGCCTCGTTTTCATATGTACATAAAATACTCATATATCTACAATTCATCGGCATGCGCATGTTACACTTCTCTTATGGTTGAGCACTAGGAGCGCGGTTGAACGTTTGAAACCATATAAAGGTTCATAACACTTAATTGTTATTATGTTTTAGATCTATCATAAATATTTTGCACTAAAATTTATTTCGAAATGTGAGAGCTGTATTTAATACTCAGGATACCCTATAGTAATGACTTTGATACTACTTCTATAGTATTTCTTCACTCTTTTGCTATTTAAAAATAAATGTTCTAAGTCATTTCTTTTACACTATATTTCCCTTGTGATGTATACCTATATGCATTCTTTAGTATTTGACTAGAGAATTTATTTAATTATAATTTAAGTATTTTACTCCTTCACTTGGTTCAAGGGTTAAGGCTAGATCTGGGAGTATAGAAGATACAATTATAACTGCTATAGTACTCATATAAAATAGAGTTATGCTTTCCATGTCACAAAAATTGACTGTCAGATTCTATTCTTATACTATATTTCCTATTTATTTTTGTACCATATAATTTCAGTACTGCTATCATATGGTTCTATCAGATATGAGCACACCCATCATCTTTATATATATATAGGAGGCAGGAGAATAATTAATTATCTGTAGAGACTAAGTAACTGCAGATCTAAACCAACCTAGGTTTAGAGTTTCTGTGGTTTCTACTCTATGGAATTCTGGTCTACAACCAAACAGAACTTCAAAGGTGAATGCCTTGAGGTGACTTTGTTAAATGTAGTACCAAAGTAAATCATAGAATTTTCCTTAAATTTTATATGTAGCCAATTCATACAATAGTGCACCAGAATAATCAAAATTTCAGAACATACCACAAAATCTGCAAGTTGACCAACCTCCCAACCTTAGAATCCTCTTTATCTCCCAGGATTCACTCCCGAGCAGAGATCACCTCCTAGCACAGATCAACCCCTGATCTGATTAGGAGCAGCTTATTTAAGCTCAAAATTCCCCAAAGCATGTTTCTAATTCTGCGTCCAGAATAGCAGGATGCTTTCTTTCCTGTTTAGCCTAGGCTTCCCATTTTGGGATTATTTAAAGCTGCTTTAAGCTTTTCCTCAGCTTTTCCAGCTTTTTCTCACCTCTTCCCAACTATTCCTCTTCATTGGGGAAATTTAGATTTCTCCTCAAATCTAAATTAATTGCTTTCAAGGATTTTTGAAAGATTTTTGGGGATTTGTTGCCTTATCCATCCTCATGGATTTGGCAAGTGATCTCTAATTCTCTTTTTGGTCAAAATGCACAATCATTTTATTTAATTCCTCAAATAAAATATGAAATTACATTCACACCATATTCATCCCTTGGGGTCCACCCCCTTAGGATTAAAGTTCAAATGTCTAACTTTAAAAATTCAACACACAAATTGGGGGTATTACATTAGCGAGATAACCCTCCAGGTGGCACCCGATGCCTATCTAAGGGCCAGGAGAAACGTGAAGTACTCCTTGAAAACTCAATGGGAGAAAAGTTTCTCAGGCCAACTATACTTCAATAAATGCAAACTTATGTAACCCTAGAATGGCACCGCCAAATTTATGGTCCTTATCACCAAATCACGGCAACAAGCATTGTATCCTTTGCTCGAACATTCGGAATAGTAAAATAAATGAAGATCTATCCTGTACATTTATTCGTTCAATTTTATTTCACCAACTAAAATACGAAATAGGGTTAGATATAAATTCATGTCCTCTCTTCATTTATTGTATAGCAGAGTTCAAAAATAATGCTGAGATAGTCATTTTTGTTAATATGAATAGTATAAAGCCACGTTAGAATTTAAAACAAATCGAATTGAAATTTAAAACATAGTGGGTAGAACAATAGCCTAAGGGCTATGTGCCTTTTGGTATCGCATCTAAATAACTATGCGAATTAAATTTTAAGTGATAAGTATTAAGTTAAAGTGAGGTTGACTATATTAGTTCATCAATCGGAGCATTGAAATTTCTAACTTTTTCCTCTGATATAGATTAAAGGAAGCCGATATTGGGGTTAAGGAAGTGAGAATTGGGGAAGTAAAAGAATGATAATAATTAGGGTAAGTTAATAAAGATTAAGGGTGAGGGATTAAAAATTAAATTATTTTGGTTAAATTAAGAAAGTGGATTTAAAATTAAAGTATTTTGGTTAAATTAAGAAAGTTAGGGATAACTAGTCTTTTAGGGATTCACGTTAAGTGAAAAGTTAGAGCTAAGTTGGATTCATGTTAAGTGGATATGAAAATTTAATTTTGTAGCTAAATTTAGTTAAATTTTATATTTTTAAAGATTTAAATTAATGATTTAAAAACAATGAGAGTATATATATATATAGATATAGATATATACACTCCTTGGAAATATGGATTTGGGAAAAGATCTGCACAGTGATATTTAACTTCAATATTGAGATAATAGTCTATCACCAAGAAAAATAAATAAAAAATTGAACATGAGAGGCATTAAAAACTTAGTTGTAGCGGCTTCTTGACTCCTTGAATCTCCTTACATGTTCCATCTTGCATTTTGTAATAGATTATATTTTCCTTGCAGTCCACTAAGGTCCAATATTTTTCTAGCCAATCCATGCCTAGCAGAACATCATAGGACCCTAATAGCAATATATTCAGATCTACATTTGACTATTGTTTTGAAATTTCTAATATACAGTTTGGAATCTTAGTAGTCACTTTTCCTTTTTCTCTTGTAGCTAGCTATACCAACCATGAGTTTTTAATTTTTTGTTCTTTTAATTTACACATTTCCAATATTTTGGGACTAACATAACTCAGACTTGCAGCTGGGTCTACCAAAATAGAAAAAGATGGAGAGAGTAATTTACCTTCTAGTTCAATCACTGTCGACAGATAATGTGCCTATCGATCCTCCAATGCCGCTTTAATACAAGGAATGTTTCACGACACATCACCAAATGTAGAAGCCTCCTACAAGTTTTCAACTGTAACATTTATTGCTCGTTGTGGGAAATTTTTATAATAGTGTGCCTCACCACAATCCCAGCACTGTAGAGGTGGTTTAGTCACTTGCCCATGCTCATGTTTTCTTGATGCCTCTGTAGGCTTCTCTTGTGCTGGCCAGCAGGTCCTTTGATCATTTCTGCCAAACTATTTGCTGACATAATTATGTGCAGAATTTTTAAAGTTACTACTTTTGACACCTTGGAAATTTTAGTTACTTTTTTGTCCTTTCCTCGACTGCCAACTGCCTTAGACTACTCATAGCACATTCGTGCCTTACGAATGGCTTCGTCCATGGTTATGGGATTTACAAATTCAATTCTCTCCTTCATAGGTGTTGGTGGGCTACTCATAAATCTCTGTACCTTATCTTTTTCCTCTCGAAGGTATGGCACATATCGTAACAAGGAGGTGAACTTGGTGATATATTCATCCATAGACATCTGTCCTAGCCTTAAGTCATGAAATTTTTAGCTTTTCCATCATAGAAACATTCTATCAAATACTTTTCTTTATAGTATTGCTGGAATGATTCCGAGGTGACTTCTTATTCCTCAATGATGCAAACATTCTCCACTTCTTCCTACCGCAGAGTGGCTTTCTTCCTTAACTGGTAAATAGCCAATCCGGCCTTCACGTTGCTACTGTACTCGTACACCTAAAATTATTTGTTCAATTTTATTAACCATGCTTCTGCCACTTCTTCAGCTTCACACGAACGTTGGTGGTTTTATTTTTTGAAACTCCCTCTAAAGCTCTACTTTATGTTTTTTAACTTCTTGTCGATCTGACGAATTATTGGATTCTGCTTCATTGTAGTTTATTTTCTTATTACTTCACTACGATGGGCTCCTTTCCACTCTTTCATTAGTGTTGCCTCTTGTTTTTTGTTCATCACCTTCTTGCATGCCCCTGTCAGCACTAGGATGTTCCACTTCCTGGTTGTGCTTGTCTAACAGGCTCTTTAATATATTTTCATGTTCTTTCATTAATCGTTCGTTATCTCTTTGAACACACACCATTTCCTCCTACAATTGTTGTACCGTCTTCACTAGTAAGATGGTTTGGCGATTTTGTTTTTCCAGTAGTTTACTCATTTATTAGTGTTGATAGACACTTAACTGAACCCACATTTCTAGGTTCACCATTGGTTGAGCTTGGGGTTCCTCGGTGTCCTAGGGTGGTGGTTACAATCTCCCCCTTCTCATTATGTTTCTTTTTATACTTCTATTCTGTGCATTATTATTCACACAACGTAAATTTTTAGTTGACCGTTAGGGTCCCAGCGTATGAACGCTGCTATGATACCACCTGTAACAACCATACTATTACAAAAATAAATATATAAATTACTTTTTATAACACTAAATTTACAATCAGTAACCAAAGTATACATCAATTGAATTACTGTGCATATAAAAATTACAACACGATTTTTTATACCAACATAATGTTTACTAAAGTTCTAATCTCCTTTTTATGCATATAATTCATTGCTTTCGTAACCTATAGAATTCCTTACGCATTTCAATGGTTTACTTATCATATAGTTTTAAGTTTAATTCTGCTAATCACTTCTTTGACTTAACCTAAAGTTTTATACATTCTGAAAATTCTATAATTTTGCACTTGTTTTCTCCGAGGAGTTAGCTGACACAGTCTAGCTCATAAATGTTGCAATACCGATTATTAAATTTTAATGAACAGTTGTAGTATTTGATGAGATGTGTTACAGTTCTTAGTGTGACCTTCTTCGTTTATTGTAATATGATATATGGTTATAATTTCAGCGGGATATGCTTTGTTCTCCCCACCATAACCCTAAACATCATCCATCACATGTCACTACACATGAGCTGGTAACCTGCTTCATTCAGTAGTTTTGTTTTTCCGTGGCCTCTCTGAGCTACGGCTCTGCCTCCATGGTATTTTCACCAATTTACCATGGAATACCATGATTTTCTACCCCATGAGACTGCTGCACAATACGGATGGAATGCCATTACTTGAAATGAGGGTTTTCTGGTTACGTTGTTTCCACTGTTGTCATTGTGCCTTCTTCAAAATTGATTCTTCTACCCTACAAACAGGTAATCGATTTCCCTCTCATTTTCTAAATATTTTAAGCATTTTCCAGAATTTTTCTTAGTATATGTATTTTTAGTTATCTGCTCATGTTTTTTTTAAGTCTCACCCTTGTTAACCTTTTGTATTTATTTGCAGCATTAAAGTTCGATGTGTAAAGGGATATTCACAAACAAATGATATCTCGGGTAATAAAAGTTATCTCCTCATGATGAAATTTTTTCTTTTCCCATAATAAAATTAATTTTCCACTCTGAAAAGTTCTCTTACCCATTTTACCTTCCTCTTCCATAGTTATAGGTTGAATTCTGCAGGTTGGCACCCACCATGGTTAGAAGATCTCTCGACTTAATTCTTAATCATTTCAGGGTTAGCCTCAAACATGCCTGACATGTTTAGCTAACTGTTCTAGGTACTTAAAATTACTTGATTATTGTCAAAGGGGTTTCTATTATCTTCAAGTGGCCATCTAAATCTTCACGAGGGTTTTTAAGTCCGAAATATTCATTACTTGACAATTAGCCTATGCTAGGGCTTGAACTTCTTTTTTTATTTTTAAATTGTAATATTAAAGGTTATGTAGGGACATAGTCTATAAGAACTCAAAATATTTCTCATATTATCGACTGTATACAATATATTCATTTTGAATCGAGGAAATGAATTTGGAATTCTTCTTTTAACGCATTTCCCCATTTTGTCATTTATTGTGTAATTTATTCCTGTTAAGTCTTGAAAAGTGCTTGGAATATTTACTTATTTTAATGCCATGTCTTGCTATTCTTATAAGGAAAAATATATTCTTATTTTGATATATCATTCATTAGCTATCGACCTTCGGTCTCCTTCTGGTTTCTGTTTCTTTTTCAGAATGTCCCTCCTAGTCTTTCCTTTTTTCAATGGGTATGAATTTTTAGTATTTCAATCGTTAATGAAATAATTTATAAAGGAAACACTTGAAAAGTAAATATTATGTTTACCGAGGGTAGAAATTTTCTGGGTCTCGGCTCGTAATCGACCTCGCTTTTGATTTTTGTAAATATTTACTCTTATGTAAAAATTACCGAAGGTTTATATTTGCAGAGGTAACGCTTATAATCTTATCTATTATTTCCTCATTAGATTAGTATGAGTTCAGTCGAATAACAATAGTCTTGTTTACGGTGACCAGACCACCATGATTACTATCCGTGTACTTATGATGAGGGACGATGTGTCATGGGTTACGGTTTTCACCTATACCCTCGTCCAACATTCTCCTTAATGTTAGATTTTCATTTTCAAAGAATAGCTATTGATAAATTCACATTTACTATTCTTTTATACAGTATTCCACACCATATAAATAGTTACATAGTGTCTACAAGAATCACTAAAATATTATATAAATCCTTCCTAATGTAACTTAAAAAGTCTTGAATATTCTTCAAGAATTGTTCTATTTATTTATAGCGTGCATATATTTTATAGATTTCACACAGATCTTTGATAAAACACATAACAGGTTCTTATGTTTTCCTAAATAAAGAAACAGTTCACCACGTACTTTTCCAGTACCTGTCTTTTGAATATTTTTACTATTCTAGACCATAGTAAATCCTACCTGTGCATTCCTAGAATAAAATAATGCAATATTTAATCACAGATATAGCACAATATACTTATCTAAATATACAGTTTATATTTGTCTTCCTCCCAACCATCAGGAGAGGTGATTATATCCACCTTACCCCTGTGCTCCAATCTTGAATGGTATGGGTTAATAGTGGATATTTTTACTACGACCTGAGGACACCTAGTCCAGTCAGTACCAGAAATAATTTAGGATTTTCTGAGTGTTTCCGTTGGTCATTACCAGCTCTGGAAAAATTGTCACTCTCACTTTTTCCATGAACAAAACCCCTACTCCTCACTGGGATCATTATTTTATCCCCATAGGAGCAAGTAACTGTTTCCCGCTATCCCCAACCTCTTTCTAGTTCTTGGAAAACATTTACTATCAAATTTTACTTTTTATCAAGTTATTTTCTATAACTAATTTTATTATTATAATTAATAACCCTTTAGCTAAAACATTACTAATTCTAGTCTTTACTTACAAAAATAATTAAAATTGTCTTTAACTAGTTAACAACTTGTTATCATTAATGCACTTGTCACAAAATTTAAAGGATATATATTTTCCAAAGCTTGACCTATATTACTTTAATCTCTAAGTTTCATTTATTTGCTCATCATTCTAGCAATAGATTTTGTTCAACTTAATTTCTACAAGATGTCTTATTTAATTTACTTCTGCACATATATGAGTAAATATAGAGCAATTAATCTCTCATCATACCCCTTTGTGGGTTTATAATTAAACATACTATAATTGTATCCACCTACAGTATCTTAGTTTATTGTATAGAACACAATATCTACCCTGTATTTAACACAATATAGACACTCTATATTACACATTATTGACATTGTACAATACATATTATTGACACTGTATATGATATTAATGAATTATATGTGACAATACTATACCATGATTCCAACTTGGTTTAATATAACATTAATCCCTTAATTACAAAGCATAATTTGTCTTATTAACTTAGACATGTGAATTCTTCTATCCATCACTAAAATATTATAAATTTGAATATAAAATTTCTACATTTTGCATACCGACTTGTCACTACAAGGAAAAGACCCTCTAGTGGAGGTTATAAACGAGGTGTTTAGTGTTATAAAATTGCCCAAAATTGTCAAAAAAACATATGCTACCACATCTATTTCTAGTAACAAGGTTTTGGCGGAGCTTTTAATGGAAATAGCCAGAGGTTATTACCGATGACTTTTCATCGGTGCTCTTATCAGGTTTTAACGCACTGGTACATATCGGTAGACAGTGCACCGGGGTGGTTGAAGGAGAATGCACTAGGCCGTTAATAAAAATAACAGCACCGATCCTGGTGTTGGTGATACAATGCACGAGGCCATTTTAATTGGTATTGGGATTTGAGCGGTGCCCATAGGTCGTATCAATGCGCCAGTGCGTATACTTATATAAACACCTCGGTGCATCGTATCACACAAATGCACTGAGGTTTACAATTGGTATCTGTATTCATGCAGTGAAAATATCTCATACAAATGCACCGACGTTTATCGACACATAAATGCCCTAGTGCGTACTATCACACAAATGCACTGATATTTGTAACTGGTATCGATATTCTTGTGGTGCCTATTGCTCATCCAAATGCACCGGTGCATATAGACATAAACAATGCCCCGGTGCATAGTATCACATAGACGCACTACAATTTATAATTGGTATCGGTATTCGTGCAGTGCTCATAGGTGGTAAAATGACACTGGTGCATATAGATACATAAATGCATCGGAGCTTCGTACTACACAAACACCTCGATATTTTTAACTGGTTTTGGTATTTGTGTGGTCCCGATATGTAGTAAAAATGCACCAATGCACTTAATAATACAAACACACCTTTTTTCATTTTGTATTTTTTAGAAACATCGACCTGTGGCAATCCAATTATTGTGGTTCTTTTAAATTCATTATTCATCAAAATTTGACACATATTATAACAATATTCATATTAATTAAATTTTTATTAATGGATTTGAATGTGATGTTTAGATTAATTGGTTATATCACATCATAATTTTTGTGGTTTTTTAAAATTCATTATTCATCAAAAGTCAACACATATATATGTTATAACAATATTCATATGAATTAATTTTTTATTACTATATTTGAGAAGGACAATGGAGAACACAATAACGACAATAGAGAATGCAATATAATAAATTAAAACATTTTATTATTATTATTATTATTATTATTATTATTATTATTATTATTATTATGATATATGAATAAGACATTCTTTGTCATACAAAATGGGACAGTTATTGGTATCCCTTTATCTTTCAATTGGGACACTATGTCCATTACATTAAAGAAAATGTCTGATTCCGCGGACATTTTTCCAAAAATAGTATAATGCCTTGCTTTTATTTCCAAACATAGTGATCATCATTCTTCGCTTGAACTACTATCATTGCTAGAGCTACTTCCATGACTTGGGTTATTTTAAAAAATGTTTTGTTCACGACATTCATTGTTTTCTTCTTCTTCAACTTCTTCCATATACAAACATAAAAATAAACTATAATGAGTGTATATACATTGGTGAGAATAATGAAATTTGCAATATTAAATAATATACATTAATGTAAATCGAAAATAAATGACGTACCAATGCAAAAATTGACTCATAAACTATACACATTCTTTCAAAACCATGTAACTTGCCATCTTTCAAGATTTGATCTATTGGCGCAGTGCCATACTTTGTTTCCTACAAGAAATTATATATTTAATATAACAGATTTATTTTTTCTATTAATTATAGACGGAGCTAAGTAAAACAAGATCGGTAGATGCTTACAAATTCCACAATTAAGTTCTGATATGCCAACATATACGCACAACCCATTTTTAAACCAATTTCAATCAATTCCTCTGATGGTTCTTCTTTGTATGTTAGCACCTATTTGGAGACATCCAATGATGATTTTTGTAAAAAAACTTAACAATACAAAAATGAAATCTAGTTAAGTTGTTATAAGGAAGTAACAATTACTCACAAACTTAGATATCAATCCTTTTCTTCCTTGTCATCCTATTTTATGTGCTAAATGGGTTCCATTTTCTTATCTTTTCTGCAAGAAAATACTTGAAAATTAATATTTAATGCTAAATTGTTTATTTATTTTACCTAATGATCAAAAAATTCAATGATTACATATTACATTTGAAGCACATTGTTGTTGAGATGCCTCCTCCCGTGATGCAATTTAGTCCATTTCTTTGACCATCTCCTTGTACACCTTTTTGGACATTCCTACTGGCATATTTATGATATCAGCTCGTTCATCTTCTGATATTTTCACAATATTCCTGAAAATGTAACATGACAATAAAATATTTAATTTTTATATTGATATATGAAAAGTAAGTATAACGAAAGTGATATTTATAAATAATTCTCGACAAACATCTAAAGGATTATTACTTTTTCATTCCTTCTTTTTTCTTTTGTACATTTTTGCTATTAAAAGTCTCACATGTCTCATTGACCAATTCTCTGGAAACTGTTCTTGTAGTTTACATAAAATATGGTTCTTGGAATCATTGGATCATTTTTTGTATTGTAAGTGGAAAGAACGTCTATACATTCATTCCACTAGATCCCTCAAACATTTGTAAATGGTTTTACCCTTTTTTTTAACCGTCAACACCACTCCAGATGAGCTAAGGAGCAATTCATTTTCATTTGCATGTTCTATTGTTTTTCTTTCCTTAGAACAACATTCCTTTTCTAAGTTGTTGGTCCCTGTAGAACATTAAACAAAGGTGAATTAATGGAATTTTTCACACATTTCATATAATAATTTTAATTATATTATTAATGAAAACTAAAAAAAGAAACTCATATTGGATCAATAGTATTTTTTCATTCACTTGATTCATCCTTTTACAAATTTTCCATCAAGCTTATACATTCTTCTGGTCCTAGATCAGAAATAATATTATTGAGCTTTGTCATTTTGTGGCTCTGCATGATACACATTAAAAAATACATATTATTTATACTTACATATAGTTCAAAAATATTTTTTTTGTAAAAAAATTACAAATAACTTGACTTCTTTTCTTTTCTTGATGTGTTGTCAGTGTTTTTGTTACTTTATCTCTTTTCAGTCATTTATTTAACAATATCAAGCCTGTATCATAACAGTAAATAATATTTTTTTAAATAAACTGTCAACTTCTCAATTAAAAAAAGAAATCTAAAAAAACCGGTGCGCAATTCATGGTGAACGCACTGTCGTCGGTGCGTGTATGTCTTTCCCACGCACCGCAAAAATAGTATAATACATCGTATGGTGCTCTATGTCAACAAGAAGGCTCGGTGCATTACATGTTAATGATTGCACCGGTTAACCATAATAAAAATAATAAAAATCGTCCATTGTTAGTTTTTTTAGCATAAATTGGTGCTATATTTTACATATTGCGCACCATTAAAAAAATATTGTTTTTTCACATTACTTATCTAGTGCTCTTGTAAACAATAGAGCACCGGTGTGCTACCTTACATAGGGTGTAACAGTAAAAAATATGTTTTTTTTATTAAATCATTCCAAGGCCCAGATGGTTTAGGATACGACTATGCTAATCATCCCGCCGGTTGCATGTCTTAGGTATATATTTAGAAATACAAACCTTATAAATATAAATTTAAAAGTCCTAATTCTGAATCACAGAAACAAGAATAAGAAAGGGGAGAAACAAAAAAAGGTAAGGTTTGTATTTTTTGAAAAAAAATTTCTTTTCTTTTTGAAACTGAACGTTTGCGGTGCGTCATAATGAAATAGCGTAGCCGCTGCATATTTTTCTAACTTTTTATGACAGTACTTTCGTGATGTGTTGTGATAACAGAGTGCCTCGGTGTGCTCCTTTAGACAAGATTGTCCGATCATTTTTGTTTTTTTTACGCAAGGGCCGACATGGATTCAAATCCAACTATGTAGGTCAACCCGTTCATTGGATGTTTTAGATTTATATCTAGCAATATAAACCCTATAAATATAAATTGAAAAGCCCTAATTCTGAAATCACAGCAAGTGGGAGAAGATAGGGCAGAAAAAAAAATAATGTACGGTATGTTTGTAATTTTTTTTTTTTCAAAACAGCACGTTGTGCGGTGCAGCATAATGTAATAGTGCACCAGTGCCATACGTTACATATGGCACACTAATAAAACCATAATTTTTTTTTTTTTTTTTTATCACTGTACTTCAGCGATGCGCTTGTATAACAGAGCGCACCGGTGCACAACGTTACGCAGGGCGCACCAACGAAAAAAAATCTGTATTTTTTTAAAGATTGATGTAAGGGCCAACATGGATTGGGATCCGACTATGCAAGTCTTCTCGTAGGTTGGATTTCTTAGGTTTACAGAAACCCTATTAATCTAAATTGAAAAGAAAGAGGGAAAAAAATGGCAAAAACAAAAAAAATCTAGGGTTTTGTTTCTAAAAATTGATTTCTTTTTTATTTTTGTTTCTGAAAACTGCAGAAAAGGTAAAAATCTGCAGAAAAGAAGCTAAAAAAACAACAAGATTTGATTTTGTATTTTAATTCATAAAAAACAAGAGAAAAAATAAAATAAAACAGTAGACTTTGATTTCCCATTTCACTGCATAAAAAAAACTGCAAAAAAAGTACAAAAAAACAATAAAATTTACTCATGTGGTTTAAAATTCTATGGTACAGGGTTTGAATTACCAGATATTTGGAATTCATATTTTCTGAATACTTCTGTTCAAACGTATTTCCTTGCTCCACAGTGCTCTCATGCTCTGTTTTCTCTAGGTATGTATCATGCAAATCTCTGGCTGATTTTTTTTGCAAAAATAGTGAAATAATGAAAAGTGTTTAGTATTTAAAGAATTTTTTTATGAAATTAGATTTTCGAAAATATTTTTCCACCCAATTTTCAATTTACCATTTTTTTTTCACTGAAATAAAATACGGTTGTGCTTTTTTTATTGCGGCTATTCGTTTACCGGTGCGTCATTTAATTGAACCACACCGGTGCTACTTGTTACAAAAGCGCACCAGTGCGCAAAATAAAGAAATGGATGGTGTGGTTATTTGAACAATATGCACCGGAATTACATTTAGGTTTGTGCACCAAATTTTATTGTTGTTTTGCTCAAATGCAGGGAGAAAATATCATATATTATATGAAATGGACAATTCTTCAAAATCCAGCGCGTTCCATAATATTTCTCAAAGTCCATTGCGGAGTTCTCCCTATCCATGTGGAGACGTAATATTTACTTCAGATTTGTTTTATTTTTTCACTATCTAATTGAATTTATGTATGTTTTTTATCCATGTAGTCAATCATGCACAACTTAATTAAATTTATAATGTATACAAATTTGCAGGTTCATGCAGATTAATCATCGAGTTCAGATGCACAAAATTATATTCAAAGTACTGCTCCAAAACATCGAAAGTTCTTATCAGGAGTTGCATACCGCAAGATGCATTTGGTAGATGAAAATGGACAGCCGCTTCACCCTGCCAATTGTAACAATATTGCATCTTCTAGCCACAATCCCGGGACAATGATGGTAATTATAATTATAATTTTTTGGTATATATATTGATTAATATGTAATTATTTCAACGTCAAACCAATTTATAATCATGCAATATTATCAACGTGGTTACTAATTGATATCATAATATTTTGTACTAATCATGTTCAATTTTTTTTTTTTAATTATTAGGATTCTAGTGATGATGAACGACCTACCTACCATCTTCCGTTGCACCCCACGACAATGTCAAATCGAGAGAAGACTTAATTAAGAGAAAAAATCGGAGAGGAACGATACCAAGAATGGTTGAATCAACCACCGATTCAATTCCCGCTACGTCCAGATTCACCAATTAAGAATGACTACAGCAATAGTAGTTCTTCACAAGCTGGAAATGGAGACAATCAAATAGAGGTTGGTATGGATGATTAATTAAGGGATACGACTGCCATGGAGACAATGTTGTTAGATGCATTCCAAAATGATGATCAACTAGGGGATGATGCTCATATCGCTGACACCTTTTTCGAAAGCCTTAAATTTGCTTCCACCACCCCTCTCTTTGGACTTGGTGGTCAGTCAAAGTCTACCCAGTTGGGGACAACGATGTTACTGTACAACTTGAAAGCAAAGTTTGGCTTGTCGAATGCATGTTTCTCGGAACTTTTGAGGTAAGTTACCATAAAGTACTTCCCTTATATATAAATTTGAAATATAATCAGTACACTGCAATGAACATTACAAATGTTAAATTTTATGAACGTTAATAATTATATCGACATTAATGTACATTTAATATTAATATATTTTTCCATGATCACCAACTATAGGTTATTCAAAGATAAGGTTCTTTCGAGTGATAATGTCTTGCCCGGTAGCTGCGAAGAGGCAAAGAAATTGTTGAAAATGTTGGGTGTTGAGTACATATCATATCATGCATGTCCAAATGATTTTATTCTATATAGAGGAGAATATGCAGACAAAGAGATGTGTCCGAAATGTGGGCATGACAGGTATGATAAATAAAAAAAGAAGGGTAAATCACGTACTGGTCCTCCTTTTAAGATATTGAGGCACATGCCTATAATCCCAAGGATTCAAAGGCTCTTTCGTTGCAAAGAATTAGCTATGTTGCAGGGATGGCATGCCTCACACAGAAGTGAGTTGGGAGTTATGCGAATACCAACTGATTCAATAGCCATGAAGCATATAGAGGATACATGGCCCGAAAAATTCAAGAATGAAGTATGAAGTCTACGACTCAGCATAGCCATGGATGGCGTCAACCCATATTCCCTCCAGAACACCAACTATTCTGTTTGGCCTGTAGTAGTGATCAATAACAATATCCCCCCATGGTTTTCCGTGAAGAATGAACATCTTATGTTGGCTCTCATAGTCCCTAGTAGAAGACAAGTGAAGAATATGGATGTCTACTTACAACCACTGGTAGATGAATTGAAGGAATTATGGGATGGGATAAATGTATACGATGTATCAAGACCCATCACAGCAGAGAGGAGTTTTACGTTGTATGGCATATGTGCTTACACGACACATGATTATCTAGGCTTAGGAGTTTTCTCTGGTAAATTACATGTTTAATTTATTGATTTGTTTATATATAATGTAACAATATTCTTTCACATATTAGTTATTTAATTCGTTGTAATATTATTTGTTTTGATCTTCATGATATTCTTTAACGTGCCATGCATATTAATTAATGTATACAAATATAATCTTGCAGGTCTTGTAACAAAAGGGTATTTTGGATGTAAATGTTGTGGACCTTCTCTGAAACCTAGATGGTCCAAGGACCTACGAAAGCCAGTGTATGATTGCTCCAGGATATTCCTACCAGAACAACACCCTTACAGAAGAGCAACATCCGCTTTCAATGGTAAACGAGAAAGAACCCAAAGGCCTCCAATAATGACACCAGCTGAATGGCTTAGAGCATATGAGAGAGAGAAGGAGAAGGAGTTCACAGAAATGTTCGATTCAAATGGGGAGCCTAAGTTTGATGATCCAGATTTCTTCAACACCTATGTTGAGAAATTTCCCACTGGGATGAAAAGGAAATCTATCTTTTATGACCTCCCATATTGGGAGCATCTTAAGATTTCCCACTTATTAGATCCCATGCATATATTTAAAAATGTTTCATCTTCTTTATGGAGGCACATATCATCGAAACAAAGTGACACATTGGCGGTTAGGAAATATCTTATTTCTTCAAAAACTAAAAAGAAATATTGGCCAAGACGATTAGAAAGTACGGGATCAGAGGCAGGCGCTGGTCCCTCTAATTCATGGTTTTTCAAAGAAGGTGATGTCCCATGGATTTTAAAAAAATATGATATATCTTTGGCAAAGGAAGTTATAATGGATGTGAGGGTGCCAACTTCATATGGGTCTTCACTACGACACTGCTTCACCGTGGATGACCATTTGTCGGGGTTGAAATCGCATGACCATTTGAATCTTCTAAGAGTATGTATAATGTCAAAAGCATGATTTTATTATTTGTTATATTAATAAATTTTATCCCATGCGGGGATCATAAAACATAACTAATTTTGTATATTATTGCACGTGTTTATAACTTTGCAGTGTCATTATCCTTTGTTTGTGCATGGGTGTGTGAAACATGAATTCCCTCAAGACCTAGGACGTGCCATATCTAAATTATCTGCATTTGTATGTTGGATCACGTCAAAGGAGATTCATGTGGCTAGCATTCCACGGTGGCATCAAGAGATAGTTGAGATTGTTTGTATGTTTGAGAAGGAACTGCCGACGAGTTTCATGGACTTACAGGTTCATCTTCTAATCCACCTGGTAGATGAGGTTGAATTAGTTGGGGTTGTTTCTTGTCATTGGATGTTCTTCTTAGAGAGGTACATGGAGAAATTGAAAGGTTTTGTTCGACAAAGGGAAAAACCCGAGGGGTCTATGGCAGAGGGGTACATATCGTATGAGTCTTTCTACTATGCCAGTGAGTACATCAAGCAGATCGACAACAGACCAGGTGCGGTGATTTGGGGTGATGAATTGGATGAAGACAAAAGAGAAGGAGAGTTGCTCCAAACAAGTGGATAAAAAGCGCTTGATAAAGAGTAAGCGACTTATAATTTTTCAAATTTACAAAAATTAATTAATATTCATGTTGAACTTCGATATAATGTATATTTTGATCTCTAAGTACTATATAATGTTGGTTTGATTTCATCAGCGAATGCAGAAATTGAAGCAATCAATAAATTCATTCTTTACAATTCTGAAGCGACACAACCGTGGGTCGCATTGTACGAACAAAAAAGAATGAAATGGGATAGTGACAGGAAAGAATTCAGACGGTTGAATGGTAGAAGTGTGCCTTATCCCGATCATTTAAAAGAAAATATGCCAAAAATATGCCCCAACAGTTAGGCTGTTGACCAAGTCAGAGAGAAATACGGTGCTATCAGTGGTTACTCGCGTGTTGAAGACGATGCGCTAAACATATGGATTGGGTGCAGCAACTCGGTAATAATTTATATGTAAATTTGAAACTTATATTAAGACATATACATTTCATATTTTAACTGTTGGATTATTATTTATAAGACACATGACACTTATATGATTTTTTAAACTTTTTTATAATAGGTGCATTTGTTCCCATCTATGTGGGCATATGGACACCATTTTTGCACAGAAAATGTCGATGCTGGAAACATCACACAAGACTGTGGAGTGGAAATCGAGTTCGATCAATCTAGTCGATCTAGCCACCGTGATCAAAAACTAGTAAGAGGGACGTTATGTTACGTAAGAAAGATACAAGAGATCATTGAAGTGGATTTTTCTTCTTTCCAATGTGTTATTTTTAGGTGCAAGTGGTGGGACACCTTTGATTGGAATAATGTAAAGGAAGATCGTGATAGTAGGCTGATATGTATCAACTCTAGAAAGATGTGGGATGAAGCTAAGGAGCCCTATGTTTTCCCTAAACACTGCAACCAGGTGTTTTTTTACCCAGATGTGTTGGATAGGGATTGGTGGTTCGTATTGACACATGACCCTAGATAAAAACATATTTTTGAGAACAATAGTGTTATCATGCCATGCGAGCTAGAAGATAATGAGGGTGATCATGAGAACCGAGAGTGATATGGTACAATATGTGTTATTTCATCAATATTTATACTTTTTAAGATGAGTTTTTTGAAATATTAATGTAATATGTATTTTGAATTAATTGGTAATTTGCATTGTGTTAATGTTAAAATCAATAATTCACTTGATAATTTGGTATTATGTACTTGATCTCAAAAACAATGGTGTACTGTATAAATTAATTCTTTTTTTGTATCTAAGATCATAATAAAATAACGATAATTCTAATTAAGTACAGGAATTTATTTGCATTATTTTCTAAATTTCCTTATGTTACAATAAATCATATTATTCTATATTTATTATTTTACAATTATTTAAAATTTACAAATTTAAAAATTTAAAAATTTTAATAAATTCATTTCACATTAATACAATTAAAAATTTACAAATAATTTACATACAATTAGAATTAGAATTAGAATTAGAATTAGAATTAGAATCAAAATTATTAGAATTGCAATTACAATTTTACAATTTCACATACATTAACAATTTTAGAGTTTTACATATATACAATTACAATTTTACAAATTAAAAAATTACAATTACAATTACAATTTTAGAAATTTACATATATATCATTATGGTTACAATTTTAAAATTTTGGATACAATTAAAAATACAAATATTACAAATTTACAATATCATGATCATTTGGTATTTATAAATTTATTAATAAAGATCACGTTCATGATAAGCATCGTACAAACATCAGTATATTTGACTGAAAAACACATTCAAAATCGCTAACTGCATCATCATGATCATGATCATCTAAGAAAACACAATTAACATTATATATTAACATCATCAGTATAACACAAATATCAAATATACATCTCATGCTATCACATACACATCTATCTACAAGCTACACATTAAATGAACATATCTAACATGACCTAACAACATACACATAATGATGATCGCCAACATGTAAATTAAGTACAATTGAAAAATGAACATAAAATACATGGACCATATAATATATATATATCTATATATATAATGTTTAAAATATACAACTGTAATATAAATGTCATGGATCAGCCGATGAACGAGCCTCATCTCCATGATGATTGATGGTAGATGCTAATGGAAGCTCATGCAAATTTAGCGCAGCGCGAGGCCGTCAACGATCATGAGATTTCGATGGTACGCTGCACCTCGCAGACTATCCATCATGTGCTGCAGCTCACTCGTAACGTGAGACAGTCCTCGTCAGTCGCGTAAAAGCTGTCGTAACTCCTATGACATGCCGCATCAGGCTGTACATGTCACACCCACATCTGTAAGAGCCTATCATCAGACTCTATATCTCTGAAATTAGCAAAGCGGATGCCCACCTCAACAAACAATGCAATGAGTTGGTCACCCAACTCCATCCTATATCTAACATCACTCAGACGTCGATCGCGGACCGACACACCAGTAGGAGTAGGTCTAATCTGCACCAACCTCCTGTTGATCCTCGGTAATATCTGGCATCATGCCTTCTGCATCCTCATCAAGATCCATAGCTGGATGATGTGGTGGTCGCAGCATATCCTCGCCATCTTAAGAGCCAATGTATGAAAAATACATACAAGTACACAATAATAATTAGAGAATTTCATGACACAATTTAATAAAAACAAGTTAAAGAAAATGTTAGAATAAATTTAAATAAGACAGTAATATTACCTCTATCATTTGGCGGCTCTTCATCTATGAAGAGGATGGTGGCACACCCTCGCCAATCCAAACCCCAATAAGGACATGGGACCATAATGAAGGGATGCTCAAAAACACTGGCTAGCAACCCCAATGCATCATCTGATATCCTCGCTAGAAACACAATCTCCTCCCTCTTGGGCATCATTTTCCCCCACATATACATACGTGCCTCAGTAATTGGCCTACGAGGCTGCTGAAGAAAAGAAGGCCTCGTCTCTGGAAACCTCTCAAAAAATAAACAAGAAAGCTCTGAAGCAAAAGGGAAGTTGACCCTCCCTTGTGCACGATCACGACATCTATCTAATGCTATAGAGAACTACCATAAAAAAATGGCAGACCACATGTCAAGTTATGGCTGTTGTAGTAAAGAATCAACATAATATAAAAGCTAGCAATTAATGCGTTTCCCGTCATTGGTGTTATGCGAAATGGTCGAAATGATAAGTGAGAGACACTGGACCTCCTCATGACCAAACACACCAATACGTAACTGTCCTTCGAAGACCTAAAAATATGAAGGTGTCAATCTATCTGTTCCAATGTATCTCTGGCAGTAAAATAACTAACTCCCTACCACACAGCCAGCTGGAACCCCGGGGAAAGAGGGAAAATCCACCCCTCTCCTTGAAAGCCCTATAATAAAATATACATCCTCCTTAGTGGGCGTGTAACACTGGTCCATACCAACTTGGAAAGCCGGTTACTGGGCATTCCACCTTCGGATAAGATGTCTCAAAAAACCACTATGGGACTTTAGGGAGGTAGCCTCCTCATAGAACTTGAGGAAGCCTACTTGTCGTAGGAGCTCCTATGTCACTGCTATAATAGGGTGAGGGTATGCATCTCTCTCCCTCTCTGTTGCTGCCCGCAGGTGAACCATGTTATATTGTTCCACCTATTGTTTTTGTTGTTGCTCCTCTTCTCTCCCTTCACGTCTCTGAATTATGGAAATATTAAACACAATTTTTTAATTAAATTACACATGTATTTACAAATATACATATATAAATATTTTTTGAAAAATAAATAAAACAAAAGTCCTTGCACTAAAAACACAATCACGCACCGATAACGATGTGTCCCTCCACAGAGTGCACTGACGATGATGTGCATAGTGATATAAAAAGCACCGAGAGGGGTGCTCCAGAAAATATTTTTAGCACACCATTCAGTAACTGCGGTGTCAGGAGGCCGATGTGCTGACTTCACTATACACCTCGGGGCTTATATCTAAGTCATCACACTTCCCTCTTGCCACCGTACATAGTCATACGATGTAACCAGGTATCCGAGCACATCGCTCTTTGTCGTAAAACTTACAATTACACGGTGCGCCTATGGGATCCGCCCCGGAATCGGTGCGGATATACTTAGCACCGGTTTACCAACTCGAACCATTGACAATCTCAGTTTGTGGTTTCGGTGCATTGAAAAACTTATGTCCCCTGGGGCGGATAATTTGGTACATGCACCCGGTGGCCGTGATTCAACATTGTCAATGGTGCAGCCTAGTAAATGACTGCACCACACTTTAATTTTTTTTTAAAATAACACCGTGTCCCTTGCGGTACTGCACTGGAATTGGTGCAAACTCCTTCAACACCGAGTGTGGTGCGGCCTATAAATTTACAGGCAACACTGCAAAATGGTGCAAGCCAAACGGCTCGAGCGCACCGCGCAACTATTTTTTATTTTTTTTAATGGTTAATTTTAAGGTTTTTTTCAAATTCTAATCTGCTAAAAGGTTTAATTATGGAAAAACAAGAAAAATATATGTACATTTACCCTTCGAGGAGGCATATTGGTTGTACAATTTTAAAAAGAAATTTTTTCCATTGTTTTAAAAAATTCAAGCTCGAGATTGGTGGTAGTGTACAACAGCAGTCCGTGCAATAAGTGCAATGGGAGCATGGATGTTAGTGCCGCTCAAGAAGGGATAACTTGCATCAGTGCTTGAGAACTCTGTAGCACTGACAAAAGTAAAGAATGCGGTTCTCTGGCCATAATTTTTTTTTATTTAACCATGTTTTGGTGCGCTGGGTTTTTACTGTAGTATCGGTGCATTTTCGTAATGCTGCACTAGGCTCTTTCTGTTTTTGTGCGCTTTTAGGAGTCACTGGGGTAGCGTAACTGTAACGCATCGGTGCGCTACAATAATGCAACGCATCAGTAACGGTTTCTAGTGAACCAATGATTTTTGCAGTTTTTTGGCCATAATTTTTTTATTTAACCCTGTTCCAATGCGCGGAATTTTTACTGCAGTACCAGTGTGTTTCGTGTATGCCGCACCAGGATCTTTCTATTTTTGCATGCTTTTAGCAGGCACTGGGGCGGTGTAATGTTATCGCACCAGTGCTCTACAGCAACATCACACACTGGTAACAGTGTCTGGTGAACCAATGATTTATGCGGTCTTATGGGTGTAAATTTTTTTATTTAACCTTATTCCAGTGCGCGGAGTTTTTACTAGAGTACCAGTGCGTTTCCTGTATGCCGAGCCGGGCTCTTCCTATTTTCGCGTGCTTTTAGGAGGCACTGGGGCGGTGTATTTTGAAGACACTCGTGCTCTACAATAATATGATACACTGGTAACAATGTCCAGTGAACCAATGATTCCTGTGATTTTTTGGACTTAAATTTTTTTTATTTAACCCTATTCTACTACGTGGGATTTTTTCTGGAGTACCGGTATGTTATCTGTATGCTGCATCGGGCTCTTTCTATTTTCGCATGCTTTTAGGAGGCACCGGGGTGGCGTAGTTTTAAAGCACTGGTGCTCTATAGTATCATGACGCACTGGTAACTATGTCTGGTGAACCAATGATTTATGTGGTTTTTTGGCCGTAATTTTTGTTATTTAACCTTATTCCGGTGCGCGGAATTTATGGGGACCTCGGTGCGTTTCCATTATTCTTCCTCGGGTAGTTTATGTTTCGCTCGCTTTTATGTTGCATCGGGCCGTGGGGATGTGACGCACAGGGGCTCTATAGTAACCTGACACACCGGTAATGATGTCTGGTAAACCAATGATTTCAGTGGTTTTTTGGCCGTCATTTTGCTTGTTTTAAACCCTTTTCTGGTGCCGAAATTTATGGGGATCCCGGTGTGTTTCAATCATTCGGCACCGGGACGTTTATGTTCCGTACGCTTTTTATGAGGTACCGAGGCTAACGATATGACACACACGGCACGGTTGTTGAATTAAAAGCACGGAGAGGGTGTGTACGAAGCACACTGTTTCCGGTGTGACAATTTTTTACGCGGATTTTTTGCCGTAATTTTCTTATTTAACCATCCACCGGTGCATGGGTTTTGTGGGCGTCCTAGTTCATTTCATTTATTCCACACCGGGTGGTATCTGTGCGGTCGACATGTAATGCACCGGTGCTCTACAAAAATAAAACGCATTGGGAATGTGTGTATGGAGCACACGGTGTCTGGTGTGCCAATTTTTGTAATGTACCAGTGCTTTGTCATATTGAACGCACCGGTGCATTTTAGGTTGATAAGAGCACTGGAATAAATACATCCACAAAAACTTTTTCTCGCCAATCTCCTCTAGGATCCTCCGCTACAAACGAACATGTGGGGTATTTTTTTGTGGGGTTCCTCAAAAACATCCGCTAGAGGGTCTTTTCCTTGTAGTGTGTAAAGGCGAATTTTCATCCCAACCATGAGCTTCTCATGAGATCTCTCCCTCGAGCAGAGATCATTTTTCCCTAGTGTTGACAACCTCTTGTCACACTAATGATGGCACTTTTAAGGCAACTTTCCCCAGCAAGTTTCCATAACGGTGTTTCATTATTTTGGGTTTCTGTTTCCCATAGCCTAGGCTTTACTTTTGTTTTTGGAGAATTTTGGGAATGTATGAAATTTTATCTTATCCTCATGGATAACAATTTCCAAATCACAGTTACTTTATCTTTACAAAATTTCCATAATTTTCATAAATAATTATTAACTAAAATATCTCCACCAACAACATAACTATTTCGTGGGTCCACACATAATTTTTCGTATTTAGATAAAAATAAGAGATGAAAATCAGGCATATTACCCTCATTGTATCTTCATCTCTCCCTTGTCACTCTCTCTCTCTCTATACCTCTATCTTTCAATGCCTTTTTTCTTGCCTCCCTCTTTCCCCCTCCAAATCCATCTCTTTGTGTGTCCCTTTCCTCCTCTCCCCCTTTCCTCTCTCTCTTCCTTACTCTCTCCCCTTGTCCCTCCCACGTCTATGTCTCTCTCCCTCAATCAATTCCCTCTCCACCTCACTCTCTCTCTCTCTTAAATATGATCCCATTTGATAGTATTTAAGAAATCATCTAAATTATAAAATTAAAAAAAAACACACACATGCACACAATTGGTTGTAAAATATTTAACCTATAATGGTTCTCAAACTTCTATGGTTGTTGTTATTTGCAAAAAGCAGATTATCCAAAATATCATAAAACAATTGTCAATGTTTCGAATCCCAACGGAGATCCGTCTTTGGGACGAGAAATGAATGAAGAATGAAATAAGTTCGCAAGAGGCCAAGGTATAAATAGTGAAGGCTAATGATGGTGATTAGAGGAGAAAAAATGGAGGTATGCATCCCTTCATTCAATATTTAACCTATATTTTAAGAAATCATGTAAATTAAAAAAAAAAAAAAAACATAATTGGTTGTAAAATATTTAACCTATATTTTGGATCAATCATGTTAAGGAAAATTCAATAATTGGTTGTAAAATATTTAATATGTAGGGTTTACGTATACGTGAAATTTTGTTTTTAGATTTAATTATAATTTGTTATAAAATTAAATTAAAATAAATTCATTTATAAAATACTTTGATTTTGAAATAAGTTATAATCTTTGGGCATGTGGGATTGATAAGTCATGGGATTATAACAAAATAATTAAAATCTTAGTTCCATAACATAATTATTAAAAGCATAGATTCCCACGATATTGATAAAACATGATATTATCCCATGGTATTGTAAAAAAAAATTATTTAGAAGTTAATAGTAACCATGGAAAATATTAATGATTAAAAATATTGTTATATTGTAAATATTAATTTTTTATCTGCTTATTAAGTAAACTAAAAATAGTTATGGAATCATTATTTTAATTCCTATGGTAAAATATATATGACAGAGTAGGTTCATATATTCTCACATCTCAAGCCTTAATGTGATATGTACATTATATTTTATTTTATCTAAAAAAAAAAGTTAGTAATTTTATTAATTAAAAAAAAAAATTACAATTAAAAAAAAAATTAAAAATTAAAAATGTCTAACATCTCACATCTTAACCATAGACATCTACTCTATACACATCTACTCTATACACATCTACCCTATACACATATAACATATAGATCTACCTTATATACATCTAACATCTACCATATAAACATCTAACATAAAGATCTACCCTATACACATCTAACATCTACCATATAAACATCTAACATACAAATCTACCCTATACACATCTAACATCTACCATCTACCATATAGACATCTAAGAGTCACATATACACCTATCCTAAACTCTTTAACCATATACACATCTAAGAGTTAGACATCCACCTTTACTAACCCCCTAAAAAGCGTCTAATAACCCAAATCAGAATTTATGGGATTTTCTTTTCCTATATGTTCAACCCTTATAAGGTTCATAACATATATAATTAAGAGATGGAACCATCGTGAATCATCATTCTACCTTTATATATATAATATTATTGTAGCTAATTAAAGTTATTACTTTATATATATTTCATTTTTGTTTTATAATAATTTTCATTAAATATTTACTTGGAAATAAATTTGAAGGTGCCAGTAATTTTTTATTATATGGAACAATAATTTCCCTTCTCCATATCTGAAATGATCAGATTTCATTGTATAAAATTTATAAATAGTTTTGAAAATTTATATCCTCATTTATTTTCTTATATATATATGATTATAAATATTTAAATACTAATTGTAACAATTATTCAATTTATTAGTTGGAAGATCAAATTTAAAATGAACGGGGCAAGATCAAATTTAAGCATGCATACCTGTGTTGAAAGACATGAATGAAGCTGAAGCAGGTGGCATTGCATCAGAAACTTCAAATCCCTGATCGTTCCGCTGTTGGGTAATGAGAGGGGAAACTCGTAATCCCGGATCCTTATTCTCGAGACTAAGTAGAGATGCTATGTTTTTGCAACCCTCGACGCTACATACTTCATGTTATATGCAATATTCGAAGGAGAGAAACCTTCTTAGTATGCTTTTGATGTGAGCAGAGTACTCTTGAAAGTTCAAACGATTGGCACGTGACTCGGCCCTTAGGACCAACACCGCTGCGTCGAAAGCAATTGCAGCCATCTCTGCTGTGGGAAAAGTTCCAAGGTGGACCCGGTTTTTCGATTTCTCAGGATTGTTTTTGTTTCTAGTAAGATTATTTCCGTAATTCTCCACCCACATTAGGGTCTCCAACACTAATACGGGCCTTTCTGTGACAGGCATGTGGAATCAGAGAGCTCTCACCACCATTAACAGCGGCCATGGGGTTTCTTTGTTCTTCAATATATGAACCTCCTCTGTCATTATCACTATCCGTCATCTCACCACCAGTAGAGTTCAAACCACTTTGCGGCATATCTTCAGAAGCGAGGTTCCAATCGCAGGGCCAGTTAGGCAGGAAAGTGGATCGTATAAAACCAGTGAAATACAATAACCTAGAAAAGGGACAGCCTCGTATCTTGAGGCGCAGTGGAAGATTAACAAGAGTAGACCAGTAATTAATGCAAGATAATTCCCTTCTTTGTGAAGCCGAATGATTGAATAGAGGGAGCTGAAATGAAGATACTTGTCTGATCAGATATTGTTCACATGTGAGCTGAAATGAAGAGACTTGTGTTGTTAGATATTGTTCACATGTGATTTCGATTGAATAGAGGGATCTGAAATGAAGATACTTCTCTAGTCAGATATTGTTCACACGTGAGCTGAAACGAACAGACCTGTGTCGTTAGATATTGTTCACATGTGATTTCATATAGAAAAGGATTAGTTACCTAATTTTCCGTTTTTACTGGACGGAATTTTTCGGGTATATGATCCATACACCATTTAAGACAATAAGAACAAGCTACCATTTAAATTTCACTTATGTATGAATATGGAGTGATGAATTTCATTTGTAGGGATGAATATGGACTGATAAATATTATTCACGAGGCCATTGGGGAGAAGGATTTTAAGTCCCATATGAAGGTTTAAAGGTTGAGTGTTGAACTGTTTGTTTTAGTAGGAAATAGTCATTTTGTTTTATTAGGAATTAGTTATTTTGTTTTATTAATAATTAAAAAATATTTTTTATTATTAATAATTTATATTATTGAGAATTATAATCATAATCATAAGTGTTTCTTCAAGTTCATTAATGAATTTGTGATTGAGAAGATTAAGATATATGCTATTTTCTTCATTAATGTGGACACAGGGAAAACATCTTTCGAAGTAATAAATTTAAAATATTTTTTTTATTTTATTAATATATCACAATTTATAATTATTACTAGTAACTGAAAATGTGAAATATTTTTATGTTTTGTGAGTCTTTTAATTATGGATGAAGTTATGGTTTTTTAAACGTCAGGCAGGAAAACCTGTCATAGTCATCATTCAATATGATTGGTTGGACCTCCATAATATTGTAAATGTTTATTTTTTATTATAAGTAATAAATAAAGAATAATCAATATTTTTGTATTAATAAAATATAATGCTTATAAATATAAATTAATTTTTTTTCATTTATTAATATATTTACTATTTTAAGGTATTTACTATTTGTGAACCTAAACTATAAAAATTTTAAATAAAATTTTAATATAAAAATAATTATTCAAAATCTTAACTTAATTTTAATATGATTGAATAAAATTTTTAAGACAAAATTATATTAATAAAATTTAACTAAATATAAGTTATTAATATGTGATTTGGAGTAGTTACAACTCCCTTTTAGCCACACCAACCTTCGTAATGACTAGTGACTTTAACATGAGGGAGTGTCTTAACTATGTTACTCTTGTTGCAATGCTTTATAAACATCATTATTTTATATTTACTTTTAAATGTTGTTTGTGCTTGATAGTTGTAAGACAATTGTTTAAGTTGATTAATTGGTATAAATAAATTTTATGATAAATAAATATATTTTTTTTCTTGGGGAATAGTATGGGTATGGTTTAAGTTGACTAATTCATATAAATAAATTTTATGAAAAATAAATTTTATGAGAAATAATTTTTCTTTTTTTTCTTTTGAGAATAATATGGGTGTTAGCACATGAGTGAAGTGAGATTTTTGTTGTCCAGTAATTTGTTAAGTGGTTAAGCCCACATGGTGGATCATTCCAAATTATCCAAATTCTTGGGAAAAAGGTTTCCACCACCTAAACAACATAATTGTAGTGAAATGTTATGTTGAGTGAAAGATAACCTTAACTAGATAGTGTGACATTTCCCTAACATTTCAGAACTACATTATTATACAAGTCATAGATTATGGGAAACAAATCCAACTTTATATACAAATTGAACTTTATATCATTTATTTATTCATCACTAAGACTATTGAAATTTGTGAATATAACGATCCCAATAATGATTCAAAGATTTCTTAGTACAAAGGTTATATGGTATGAGATTACATTATTAATTAAGCCATCGGGTTGGGGTTTCCTTTCCCGCCTCGCAATGGATCCTCGCTCCTAGAAAAGTGTGCGACACTGGAAGATGGAGAGGTTTTTTAGGGTTTTGGGGTCTATACCCATCACCTTACTCTATTTCACTTCCTGACATTTGTTACCACTCTTTTTTTTTGTTGCAGCATGGCTCCCTCATTGTGCATTCTGAGATTTCACCAAAATTCTGCTCCCACATTTCATGTCAACGTTTTTTCTCCTCTCTCTCAAGTAATCATCATTCCCTTCCCTCTACATTCGTGATTTTTCACTCAACTCAGAATCTATTTGCCGTTCAAGGTTTAATTCATGTGTGTTTTACCTCTTTGTTCATCATACTCAATTATGCTTTCGACTGACCTTTTTTAATGGTTTTATCACCACCTGGGCTCTTGGGTCCTTGTGCGCTTTTGTACAAACCCTTGCTAGTATCAACTACAAAGGAATTGCCACATTCTGCTAGTGGAGGTAACCAAGAAGCTCGATAAACGGATTCGGCTGTGCTCAGGAATTTATCAGTGTTTTTTGTAAAATTCCAGGTTATTTTACTTGACTTTCAAGCTTCATTTCCTCACCCAACAGAGAGTTTTAATTCTTCAATTATGTTATGGTTAGCTTTGGCTTATCACCTGGTAATCTGGATTGTGTAGACCCTTCGAATATTTATGGAAAAAATTCATGGGTTCCTTGTCCCTTATCTGTGAGTTGGACTTCTTGTCCCTGATTTGCCAACATTTTTCCACTACTAGGTTCTAAATCTTCACAACACTTGAGTAATTCTGAGTTTTATAGTTACGTTTTTTGGTTATTTCCCAATTGAGGTCTTTGGCCCTATATTGGACTAGGGTTTCAGTTGGTTTCATTACATAGTTATGTTTAGTGGTTATTCATGGTAGAGCTTAGTTAAATGGCTACGACCATATCGATGATGTACTTATTTTTTATTAACATTAATACCCAATACATGTTAGAGAGCCTTTTGGGTGGTTGGCTATATTTTTTTTTTAACCATGCCTATGGGATTAATTTAGAACTTTCTTTTTCTATGTATCAAATGATTTCTTCTCATCCAACACCATTACTATTATATGTGATGAAGTATATATGATTATAGTGTTAATATTATTATCATTCTTTTGGCATTAATTTTTCTTAGTGTCCTCCCTTACTTAAAAGAATTCTCATAGCTTAATTTTCTTGGCGTTTTGTTTCTAATGTCATGGTCATCTAGTTTTATATGGTATGATGCTTAGATTTTGGTACTACAATTTATAGAGAAATATGAATTTCCATGAATTTACCATTTTTACGTTATTCAAATTTGTTTATTTTTCGCTTATGGTATTTAGGGATGTTTTCTTTTTGGCCATTATGAAATCTATGCTTTACATTCATTTTTAATGTGAGCATGCCCATAAGGGAATGATATTTTGCTACCAAGAGTGTCGGTTTGGCTGAAGATAGAATCCTGCACAATAATATCCTTATAGCACTCGTAGTACATATTTCATAGTATCCATAAATTCTTATCTCTAACACACCAGTAAACACATTCCACAATGTCATTAACCAAATATGGAATCAGAGTATCTAATCCTCTCATATTATGTATTGACTTATGATCCTATTACACAACATCGAAGTCTAAATTTGCATAACATAAAAAAGTAACTTAATTACCACTAACATTGTAAAACATTGCATATAAGAGTTCCTAAATTCAATTCCTATCTTCATATTAAACTTTATATTATGAAATTTTTTTGTAATTTAATAAGTTCACCATAATATTTTCACAAAACAATTATACTCCACCTATCCAAGAGATCAGTCACTTAGTACACCTCAACCCCCCAACCAATCACTTATATTAGGTTAGATTTGAACCATTTGGTCACTACCATACATAGTCCTTTTTATTAGAAAATCCCACTACCACAGGAATTCCTATTCTTTTTCCTCTAAAACAACTTCTTTATATCTTTCCCTCACCTACAATTTTGTTCCACCCACTCTTCTGGTGCTGGGAAAAGAGTTCTTGTTGCCACCTTATTTCACCAAATATATTTTCTAGGTAATAACTACCCCTTGTAACCATTTTCTAACCATTTACATACATTCTCTTAGAATCAGATGTTAGGAAAAATTTCATAGTTAACTTATTGTCATAAAATATTAACAATACTAAATGTTTATTTAAATGTCTCATTTAGTATCTATTTAAAATAGAAAAATTAATGCAGAAAAAAAAAATTAACATGTCCTACTAGGGGGAATTAGATCCCTCACCATTCAAGAAAGAATCTTCCATGTGTTTTCAAATCTTTCAAAAAAAATGGGATAAATATTGTTGGGTGAAAATATGTTTGTTTAATTCTATTGTAGTACTTGCCCAACTATTTAATTTTTCAATCCGAGTTTCGTAGACTTATGAGGCACATGCACTATATATGTAGAACCGAAGTGGAACTAATCTAATCTAAATTACTAAAATCAAATTAATCTAGAAAAGCATTGAAACACTAACTAGGAAAGCAGGAAATTGCATAAGAAAAAAAAAAAATACAACATGTGAAGAGTTGAATGACAAACAACATATGTGAGCTCACAAAAATAAAGCTATCTCAAATTTCATTACAAGAATCAAATGACAAATAATGAAAGCGTAACAATAAAAGAATATGAATCAAAGCTAAGAATCCCCTTCTCCTAATTACAATACTATCTCTCCAAACTAAAAACTTCTGAAAATGAAGAGAGAGCACTCTCTTATATACATGAAGAAGATAACCATCTCATAATTACATATCCACTATTCTCTCAAGCACTCTCAACTACTTCCCCATTAGTACAAGATATGATCCCTTTGAATCCTCCACACATCTCTCACATATCTTGGATAAGATATGCCAACCAAATCCTCCAGATCTTCTCCTTAGGAATAGGCTTGAATAATTATCTCCTTAATATGGTGGAGGAGATATTTGAGAAGTCTCTTGGAATTAATCCTTCACATATTTCCTACACATTACAAAGCTCACATATTCTTGAGATATATATAAAAACATGTATATTTTCTACTATTTAATCATAAATTCACTTATAATACAAAAATGAATAAAGTGGAAAATAAGAAGGTGAAACCCAAATGTATTTATGAAAATGATATGATGAAAGGTTAATGGGATGATGAAATGTAAGGAATAGTGAAGGGAAACGTGGATGAAAATATGACATTTCTGAGTCCCAACATCCTCCCCAACTGAACTTGTTGAATGTCCTCATGCAAACATGCATGGATCTCTTTAAGAAAATTTGGCATCTGAACTTTGGCTTTACATGATGATGTATTTTTAATAATGAATGTTTCCAGGATATGTGAAAGACACGAGTAACAAATTACATTTTCTTATGGTTGGTTCCTGTGTGACAAACATGAATACAAAAAATGTTGGTTCTTTTGTTAACAACATTCATTTCATTTTCTGTTCTCTTTTCTTATGGTTGGTTCTCATGAATACAAAGAATGTTGGTTCTTGTGTTAGCAACATTCATTTCATTTTATGTTCTCTTGCTTCAATAATAATGTAAACACTCACTGGAAATCATAAGCTATCAATGTGCATAAGAAAGCCCTTTTTGTAATATTCATGAAACATGCCAATATGTATATTAATGCGTATGAAGCAAAGTGCAACAAAGTATTGTTGGAAAAGAAATGTTGGTGAATGGTAAATGAGATAAAAAAAATGGAGTGATAGTGGTGGAGAAATGGAATCATGGTAGTGAATATGCAACTTGACATGGGTCATGAAAGGAAATGGAGCATGGTGAGGAATTTTCCAAAATATTCAAGTCAGCATATAAGGAATTGCATGATTAAAGATTTGAAAACAACATACCTCTACTTACCCAAGAATGATGAACTATGCAATAGGAATGTAGCTGCTGCTGCTGCTGGATCATGGAAAAGATAAACGCTAAAAGTGGAACTGTGGTACTCTGATAGATCAGAATTCATGCTGTTGTAACTGCTGAGGGAGTCATGAAAAAGTGTATAGTCTCCACCTGCTACAAAAATTCTTGGTACCAGTCTAATCATGCGAAAGAATGTGTTGATGTTGAGCATGAAAAGAAATCATTGGATTACCGGCGATTGATGAATGTCGTTAACCAATGCGAGGCAAACTCACCATTGATGTCAATGAGTGCCAAGGTACCCGAGTACATCTTGCGAAATGTGAATAGAGGGGTTGACGTCGAGCCATTTGCAAGATCTGACGATCAAGGGACATTAATGTATTCCCATGATTGTCAGCGAGAGAACTTGCCATTGAGGCATGCAAGTCTCAAGGTACCCAAAATGAACTCTAGTCTATTTCCCAGATAAGGTGCTGATGTCGATGGGGCAAGACTTGTTAAAAGGTGGGCCTTAAGGAATCCCACATCAGTCAATGCGAGTTTGTACAAAAATATTTGGTAGGACTATAAATGGAAAGAACTCACAGGCAAGCAGTGTGGATCAGCATGGCGAGGAAAACAAGGCAATGTAATCATGGAAAGGGAATGCGTTTTATTCAAAAGGAAAACTAGAAGGAAAAAATAAACTGAAAAGGATAAAGGAATGTATGCGATTGAGAAAAATAGGCGTGCATGAAGTCGTGAAAAATAAGGTAATGGAAGATGGGCTGCAACATAGGGATGATTTAGGCCCTTGGAAGGAAAAAAAATGGGTGAGCAATCATGACGCAAAAGGATTTTTGTATAGTGGAAAATTTCATGATATGTGCAGTGAAGAATTATTTCCTTCAACCGTCCAATGATGCATGTTTCATTGTGATTTCGAAAAATCACTTTTGCATTAGATTGTCTTCAACTCTGAAAAACTTAGCACCATTCCTGCATAAAAATTGTCACCTTTGTGTGCCATCTCCATCGATCATTCCTGTATGAAGTGACTCAAAAAAAAATTAGCTCATTTTCAAGAATTTATGAAATGTCCATTTTTTTAATTATTTTTCGAAGCTACACTAATCATGGATGAAAAGGGTGTCGCATCGTAATGTTGAGCTTTCTGCATAAGCTTCTCTTTGACCTACACAACACCAATCTCATTTATCTTGTTAGTATATGCATCCTAACTTTTTCCCACAAATTCACTTTAAAATAAATGATAAAATCCAACATACTTTTATTTCCCCCCAACTAGAAATATTACATGTCCTCATGCAATTTAATCCTTTGATTTCATAATGTTTTTTTTCAATGTGTTTTTATTGTTTTGCAACAAGGTTGATCCATAAAAATCATTAAAATAAACGTTTGAAAAGGCATTTGTATCTTTTTGGGGAAGAATTTGTTGGATTTATGAATGTATATGTAAATGAATGAGGGAAAAAACATTTTTTTTTTTTTAACTTATTATTTATTTTAAAAATAAATAAAAACAACAAAAATCATAATTTCAAATGTCTAGAAAAACAAAATTTGCAAAGACTCTGTTACATCTATGCTAAGAAAAGATTGACACTATAAAGAGATATTTCAAACCAGCGTTATCTCTCAGTATCCAAAGAAACAACAACTAAAATAGCAGTTTTTTTTCTTGGTAAATTACCTCTGCCCAAAACTAGTTTGAATGGCTGTTGTTTTTGCCAGGTGTCCTGAAACTTGTGCATAGTGTTTGCAGCCCATGCTCTATAGTGCAAGAAAATCCGTCTGTCTGCGTGGGCATTGAAGAGTCCCGGTTCCCGAAACTGTGAGTGGTCGAAGATATGCATGCCAAGATTATCTGGGCTCATTGATTTTGGTGACGCTACATTTGTGCACATATAATTCAACAACCTAAGGATCCACCTTCAGGAGTACAGTGAACACATTTGCAGAGCTCATCATTATATGAAGCAAGTAATTCATTTTAGTTAGAATAAGCCAGACCTGTTATGTTAATCCGGTCATTGCCAATCAGGTGACAAGGTGAGAATGAATCTACTGGCTGATCTATTGATCCATCCAGTGATAATTCCGAATGTCATAAACACGAGCATATTCATCAGAACCACAAATAGCAAAACAGTTTGGATTCCTAGGATGTATCACAATTTCATTAAGCCGCACAATAACAGAATGGCTTGACTTGTTTGCACCAAAAGCAAGGCAGGTAAATAGATTGGTTGGAGTCTGGGTTCTCAAATAAAAACGGTAGACAACTCCATCTTCACCAAAGCTGAAGAATATGTGAGGACTTCCAGGTTCTATAGCAAGTTTATGAGCACGGTCTTGGTGCTTTCCTATCCTCCCGACCGAAATGGCCATATGCTACTCTTTTCTGGAAGCTCTTATTGATTTCCAATGGCACATGAAACCTGTGCAAGGCAGCGGCGTTAGGCGAGGTATAATCCGTTATAAGTTGCATTATTCTCAAGCTGAGATCTCGATGGTGCCTCAACGATTGGAGGTTGTTTGATTTTGTTTGTGTGATTCGTTAAAATGTGGGACTCAAGGAATTGTTTGTGGGAATTTCCAGGATATCAATAGAAAAGTTCCTCCTCCAAAAAATTGAATTGGCATTATCTCTTCCTTACTTAGTGGAAAAAAATCTTGATTTTCTCAGAAAGCCCGATTTTCTTATGGATTTTTGCAGATTTTGTGTGCTTTCTGAAGGAGCTGTGATGGTGGAGGGAGAGGAGGTGACCATGACATAAGAGAAGGTGCGTGAAACTACTTAATACCAGTGTGTGATGGTCACAATCGCGCCAGAAATTTCTTTGAAGTTGAATAACAAGTCGACTAGTGGTTTTTCAACAATATGCAGGTATGGCCCTTAGCACTCATGGAGCTCAGGAAAATTCCCTTTGGAATTTCCCTTGGAACTCAGTCACACCATTACCATAGGTTTGAAGGCGCCAAGGGGAGACAAAAGGCGGAAGCACCAAGCCACGGTCAATTTGCCTTTAAATAACACGACTCAAACAGACAAGCGCAAACGCAAAAGGTGCTCAACCCAGGTCCTATAGACAATGAATGTGACAAAGTTGTAATTTTTAAAGGGCTCAGTGGGAAGGACAGGTTGTTAGCCCAACCCTTGGACACATGGCACCCACAAGATCATGACCTCAAGTTTGCGTTGGTAGTAGGTTTAACACTCGGCCTTATGCATTTGTCTTTGTGTTTTTTTTTTTATATAATTATTATTTTGGTTTGTTTTATTGTTAATTGTTTTTGTTTTGTTATTTGTTTTTATTTTGTTGTTTAATTTTTTATTTTTTATTTTTAATGATTTGTTTTATTGTTCTCTAAACTTAATTTCTTTTAACAAATGGACACAATGATTTGCATATTGAAAGATATTTTTGATCAAGCATATTGCAAAACATGAATTTATTTATTCCTGAAATTAGTCTAAATCATCCCTATTTTCTGATCTTCGCGATCGCACTAAGCTCGGAGGAGAGAATACTTATTCTAGGTAAAAGAAAAACTGAAAATGAAAGCAAAAACTAAAAGTTAAAGCCTACATACTCTATACTAATTAAAAAAAAATTAGTTACATGTAATTAAACTTCCTATGAAGCCATTCACGTAGCAGTAACAACAATATATCCAGTAGCAATTTTTTGAATGATGGATGAAAATATTCGAGAGTGAATGAGTCTAGTTGCTAAAACTGCAAATAAAAATAAAAAGATGAATGTAATCTAGTACTTACTTGGAACCATTGTTCGATAAGGCTTCGATAGGCACAATTTCTCTCACTTAGATCATGTTGTAACTCATGTTGTTCTTCTTCCTCGATCTCCTGTTCGAATGATTGTTCGCCATCAGATATGCAGGATTCTTCAGATGTTGAATCTTCGTTCGTTTCTTGGGGAGTAGTTGAACCTTTAATTCTTGTCAAGATTTCTTCTTCCAAGGAAGAGGAGATCCCGAATTCTGCTAGGATCTGAGTGAGTAGTTCCAAGCTAAAACTCATTGTAAAACCATGTTGAAAAAGAGATTCTTACATAATAAAAACAGAGTGCTAATAATTGTCTGAGTTTTTAATCCTTTTACAAGGTTTTAGTTCACAAAAACTCTTTCAAATCAGCACACTAAAAATTGAATTCATTAAAAACCGAAAGCACAGAGATAATCTTGAATTCAATACTCAATTAAACCCTCTTACAAGGACTGCTCATTAATTTAGTAATTGAATTCTTCAATTATAACCATGAACCATGAATTCATAAACACAACTTAATCAAACACTCTTCACAGTTGCGAAAATCAAACACACTTGCAGAAATTGAAATTCACACTTGCATAAATGTAAACACACCCTACATGCCATGATCCATAAGAGGTCGAGCCCGTTACGGTATCTCAAACGCGATGTGTAGGCTGGTCCCCACGTCTTACCACCTTAACACCTCAGAGCTAGGAACATGTCTAAACACACTTGCATGAAAAATCAAACTAAACTTCAATCCATCGTGCCTCCCCGGCAACGGTGCCAAAATGTTGGGTGAAAATATGTTCGTTTAATTTTGTTGTAGTAGTTTCCCAACTATTTAATTTGTCAATCCGAGGTTTGTAGACTTACGAGGCACATGCACTATATATGCAGGACCGAAGTGGAATTAATCTAATCTAAATTACTGAAATCAAATTAATCTAGAAAAGCATTGAAACACTAACTAGGAAAGCATGAAATTGCATAAGGAAAAAAAAAAAACAATACAACATGTGAAGAGTTGAATGACAAACAACATATGTGAGCTCACAAAAATAAAGATATCTCAAATATCATTACAAGAATCAAATGATAAATCATGAAAGCGTAATAATAAAATAATATGAATCAAAGCTAAGAATCCCCTTCTCCTAATTACAAGACTATCTCTATAAACTAAAAACTTCTGAAAATGAATAGAGAGCACTCTCTTATATACATGAAGAAGATAACCATCTCATAATGACATATCCACTATTCTCTCAAGCACTCTCAAATACTTTCCCATTATTACAAGATATGATCCTTTGAATCCTCCACACATCTCTCACATATCTTGGATAAGATATGCCAACCAAATCCTCCATGATCTTCTCCTTAGGAATAGGCTTGAATAATTATCTCCTTAATATGGTGGAGGAGATATTTGAGAAGTCTCTTGGAATTAATCCTTCACATATTTCCTACACATTACAAAGCTCACATATTATTGAGATATATATAAAAACATGTATATTCTCTAATATTTAATCATAAATTCACTTATAATACAAAAATGAATAAAGTGGAAAATAAGAAGGTGAAACCGAAATGTATTTATGAAAATGATATGATGAAAGGTTAATGGGATGATGAAATGTAAAGAATAGTGAAGGAAGAGGTCGATGAAAATATGACATTTCTGAGTCCCAACAAATATTTTCCTGATTTTTTTCATCTTCCCCTATGGCCTCCACAAGACCGAAATTATTCCACTGAACCTTAACCGGGGTTATAGGTCACTTCCACAACATGACTTCTCTCTCGTCTAGGATATAGAGAGGTTTGATTATAAACTCTTCATCTGGTTTGACTAGTCACACCACATTAGTATTGTTAGATCAACATCATATATATATATATATATATATATATATATATATATATATATATATATATATATATATATATAAAGAAACATTTAAATATAACTTATTCATCTTATACATGCAGGTTTCTCTCCTAAATAATGTGTCTAGGGTCATATATATATTTCTTAAGTAACAAAACATGAAAGACATTATGTACCTGAATATGGCCTGATAGTGTCAACTCGCCAGTCTTACTCACGTAAGGATCTGGAAGGGCCCACTGAATCAAAGGGCTAATTTAGCACAACTTCCCCATTGTAAAGCTAATTTCTTTGGCTTAACTCGAACATAAACATGATCTCCAACGTGGAATTTTGAATATTGTGACTTTTGTCTGCATAAATATTTTGTCGATCTTGAGCCACCTTTAAATTGAAGTTTATATTTTTAACCATAGCTTCCATCTTTGTCAACATATTAGGTACCAAAATAAATTTATCCTCGCAACCACTCCGAATAAAAAAATTTTGTGCCTATGTCTATATTATACAACGAATGGGTCATCTTAAGTGATGCATGGTAGTTATTATTGTAGGAAAAATCTACAAGATGTTAATATAATCTACCCATTTTGTAGGTTTCTATATAAAATACATTCAAAACATGTCCTCTAACACTTAATTCACCATCTCTATCTGTCCATCGATGTGAGGGTGATAAACACTGCTGAAATGTATTTATGTTCCCAACCTTTGAACAAGGTCTTCCAAAATGTAGAGGTCAATTTCCGATATTTGTCTGATATCACCACCTTAGGAATACCTTGAAACAAAAATATTTCTCGCATAAAAATATCAACGATTTAAATTATCTAGTAGCGTAACGAGTATCAATTGTCCCATTAGGTTATGTGTTCTCCATTTAATTTTTTCAGTTATACATATTTAATTTTTCATCATATTTGTAAATTGATTTGTAATTGGGTTGTATGTGCCTTTCACAAATAGAAGGCTAAGATATGAACTGCACATTTTCTTCTCAACCTAAGGGAATTGTGATTCCTCTTTTTAATTAAACCCTCGATTCTATAGTTTGGATTTTTTTCTTTCTATTCATAGTAGTAATTGAACCCGAGATATTCATAAGACCTATTATAAAATCTCTTCATTCCCATATGATTTCTAGGTTTATCATTTATGTCTTATTCATAATTTTAATTAGATCTGAGTATATTCGTTATAGAATTGGTTAATCACTGCGTATCCATATCCTTCTGGGTTTAATACTCATGGGTATTTAGGCAGGGAATATGCTACGATTTTCCCCATTTACTTTTGAGTATTTATGTTTGTATTTTTTAATCAAATTGTATTGCATTTGCGTTTTTTCATCCTTGTATTATTTATGGAATTTACCTAAGCAATTTCTGGGTTTCTTTTCCCTTCACACTACTCTAGGAAAATGTGTAACTTATATGGGGGTTTTTTCCTTTAAGGTTTTCACACAATCTTGTAATGTATTTTAATTTATCAATTAATATTTAGCACAATTCTTCTTACCCTTGTTTTATTTCTCGTTTGGCATTGTTGTACATTTAATTTTGTTGTGTAACCAGCTCCAAAAAGAGAAGAAAAGAGATATGAACGCCTTAGAAATAAGCCACTTCGAGGGGGCAACCTCCAATACATTACATAAATGAACAATTCTTGGATGATTCAATTTACAAAACCTCCTTTCTATATATAGGAGTCCATGTGGCCATAATGTAATCCTAGTGGGCCACAATGTAATCCTGGCCGACCTAACAATAATAATTTAAGGGCACAATAATAACAAAATGGGGGTTACAAGGGTACAATAATAACAATAAGGGGGTTACACTAATAACAATAAGGGACTATACTAGTAATATAGGGACCTAACATGCCCCTCTCCTTCAAAAGAGTGTTGTCCTCAACACTTGAGTAGCTCTGGGTGCTTCTGTATAAAATTCTCATCCTCCCATGTAGAATCTTCAGTGGGTAAGTTCTTCCACTTGATGAGATACTCTGAAATTGATCGATTCCGTAATTTTCGAGTTCTTGTTTCTGTGACCGCTTCAGGTTCCAATATCATTTTTCCTTCCTCATCAAGTTCTGGTAATATTGTTTGAACTGGAAGATTTTCACCTATAACCTTCTTTAAGCATGAAGCATGGAAAACTGGATGTACTCGCGAAGAAGCAGGAAGCTCCAATTTGTATTCCATAGTGCCAATCTTTTGCAACACCTTGTAAGGACCATAGTATTTTGGCGATAATTTATTATCCTTCTTATATTGCTTGAGGGACATTTGTTTATATGGTTGTAGCCGTAAAAATACCCAATCTCCTACATCAAAACTTCTCTCGCTGCGGTGTTGATCTCCCTGTTGTTTCATTTGATTTTGTGCCAAATTCAGGTTATCCTTTAAGAGTAGGAGAACTTCTTGTTGATGCTCGATGTGATCTTCCACTGCTTGAACCTTCGAATTTTCCCTTAAAGATGATGTGATCGATGGTGGATGATATCCATAAAGTGCCATAAATGGGGTCATTTTTACTGCAGTATGGAAGGAAGTGTTATACCACCATTTAGTGAGAGGTAACCACTTGACCCATTGTGTTTGTTTATCAGATACAAAACAACGAAGATATCCTTCCAAACATTTATTTACTATCTCTATTTGACCATCAGATTGAGGATGATAAGATGAGCTATGAGCTAATTGAGTACCCAAACAAGAAAATAACTCCGTCCAAAAATTTCTCGTAAAAATGGGATCTCTGTCGCTCACAATAACCCTTGGGCTTCCATGTAGCTTTTTAATTCTGTCCACAAATGTAGTAGCAACTGTACTTGCTTTAAATGGATGAGATAATGCACAAAAGTGTGCATACTTGGTAAGTCTATCAACTACCACCATGATGACATTCCTTCCTTCGGACTTAGGTAAACCTGTGATAAAATCCATTGAAATCTCCTCCCAACGTTGACTTGGAATGGATAAAGGTTGTAGAAGTCCCGGGTTCTTAATTGTTTCCACTTTATTCTGCTGGCAAACCAAACATTCCGCCACAAAATTTTGAATATCAGATTTAAGGCCATCCCAAAAAAATTCTTTTTTCACCCTGTGGTAAGTTTTTAAAAATCCTGAGTGTCCTCCTAAAGGAGAAGTGTGCAATTCCAGAAGAATATTTTGTTTTAGTTGGGAATTCTTACAAAGATATAAGCGATCTTTGTACCATAACGAATCATTTTTCCAACTAAATGTATCAGATGTACTAGGATCTTGCTGCAACTTTTGAATGAGTGTCCATACATCTTTGTCCTTCTTCCATTCATCTCTTGCTTTGGTTATCCAATTTGGTTGGATAATAGAAATGGCACAAAGCAATGCTTCCACCTCTTCATTCTTTCTTGAGAGTGCATCTGCAACAACATTAAGCTTTCCTTTTTGTAGATTATTTCAAAGTCATAACCCAACATCTTTGTGACCCATTTTTTCTGCTCTTCTGAAGATAGTCTTTGTTCCAAAAAGTGTTTAAGACTATCATGATCAGTTTTTACCTTGAGGTGTCTTCCCATTAGGTAAGTTCTCCATTTCTTTAGTGCATGCAGTATTGCTAACATTTCCTTCTCATAAATAGGTTTCTGTAAATACTTTCCTTTTATTGGATGACTTTCAAAAGCAATGGATCTTCCTTCCTGCATTAAAACTGCACCAAATCCATTTCCTGAGGCATCACATTCCACAATAAAGTTTTTTGTGAAGTCCGGTGTAGCTAAGACCGGTGCTAGGCACATTGCCTCTTTAAGATGTTCAAAGGCCTTAGTTGCTTCAGGAGTCCATGAAAATGCATCTTTCTTCAATAATGTTGTTAGAGTTGCTGCTATTCTCCCATAATTCTTAACAAACTTGCGATAATACCCTGTTAACCCGAGAAATCCTCACAACTGCTTTATGGTCATGGGGACTTTCCATTCCTTAATGGCTTTAATTTTGCTAGGGTCTACTTTAACACCCTCGTGAGATATAATATGACCCAGATATTCCACCTCTTGTACTCCAAAGAAACATTTGGATATTTTTTCATATAATTGTTTCTCCTGCAATAGTTTGAGCACCCTGTCAACATTTTCAACATGATCCTTCCAAGACCTGCTGTAGATTAATATATCATCAAAAAATACTAGCACAAATTTTCTAAGGAAGGGTTTGAAAATGGAATTCATCAACCCTTGAAATGTAGAAGGTGCATTGGTAAGGCCAAAAGGCATGACCAAAAATTCATAATAACCCTCATGAGTTCGAAACGTTGTTTTTGGAATATCTTCAGTCTTCATTCTAATTTGATGATATCCTGAACGAAGATCCAACTTGGTAAAATAAATTGCTCCATGTAATTCATCCAATAATTCATCAATCACAGGAATGGGAAATTTGTCTTTAATGGTGAGCTTATCGAGCTCCCTATAATCCGGACACATTCGCCATGATCCATCCTTCTTGTGTACCAATACTACAGGAGCAGAGAAAGAACTTTGACTAGGTTGAATTATACCCGCCTCTAACATTTCCGCAATCATACGTTCAATTTCGCTCTTTTGGAAGTAAGGATATCTATAAGGCCTGATGTTTGGAGGAACACTTCCTGGAATCAAATGAATAGCATGATCATGATCACGAATCGGTGGGAGTCCTTTGGGAGTTTCAAACACCTTGAAATGATTGTCCAAGACTTGTTGGAGATCTGCAGAAATAGATGATTTTGATGTCGGAACTTCTAGTGAGCATAATTGTGCAATTACGCCTCGTTGTTATTTCTTTAGAAGCTTTGTCATAACATTAGAGCTTATTATCCTTCCCAGCTTCCCTTCAATACCCCGTAATTCGACTTCCTTTCCTTCTGAAAAAAATTTCAAGAAGTTCTTGAAAATTAAAAGCTACCGTCCACAAAGATTGTAACCATTGTACTCCTAGTACAACATCAGCACCTCCCATAGGAATGGAAAGCATTGGACTAGTCAATACATATTCCCCCATGGTTAGCTTGATATTATGGCATTTTCTAAAGAAATTTATAGTTCCTCCATTTGCAACCATCACTTGACATTCTGGTGCTGGGTATAGGAAACAATTTAATTCCTTGGCTACCTTACAATGAATAAAATTATGGGTGCTACCTGAATCAATCAACACTATTACCTTTTTCTTCTTGATTTGTCCTTTTATCTTGAGAGTTTGAGGAGTGGTAATTCCTGCCAGTGCATTACACGATATGGTTGGATTCATTTCTTCCTCTTCTGGGGCTGGTTCTTGGTGTATATCCTCTTCTTGTTCATTTCTTCTTCCTCTTCACAATCTATGTAAAATAATTTCTTCTCAGCACACTTATGACCTTTAGTCTATTTGCTATCACAACTGTAGCAAAGCCCTTTTGCTCTTTTTTCTTCCAATTGTTGTGGTGTCAACCTTGTAGGTTGTGGAAATCTAGATGTAGCAACACCTCCTTCTTTATAGAATTGAGTGGTAGGCTTCCTTGTCGCCATAACTTTACATTCAACTTTTCTTGCCAACCTGAATGCCTTCTCCAATGAATCAGGTTCCAGAACGCGAACTTCATGTTGGATGTTATCCTTTAAAGTGCCTATGAAGAGACCAATCATGTGTTCCTCTGGAATATCAGCTACCCTTATATTCAATTTTTGGAAGTCCTCAATGTGCTGCCCCACTAAACCCTTTTGTTTGAGATTTATCAATTGGCTAAAGAAGGTGTTGCTCTTTGTATCCTCATAATGTGCTATCATTTCCTCGGTAAAAATTGACCAAGTGACAACTTTTTTACGGGAGCAAAGCCATCAATACCATACAAATGTATTTTGTTCTAAATGTAAAGTTGCAATGCGTACCTTTGTGTGTTTTGCACGTTATGGAGATCAAAATATTGCTCCATTTGTAGTATCCATGTTACAGGATCCTTTCCATCAAACTTCCTTATATCCATTTTTGGAATATGGTGGTTCTTCCCGCCAACATTAGAGTTTATGAAATCACGATTAACATTTATTTTGTTCTCATCATGAGGTTCTTCTAATATATTTTCGCCATTAGGAATCATTTCTGGTTTTAAACTTGTCATCAAGCCTTCCATTTATGCTTTTAGATCATTCTTCATGTCATCCATCTTAGCTTCCATGCCGACTTCCATGCCATCCATCTTAGCTTCCAAACCATTCATCTAAGCTTCCACGCCTTTCTTCAAACCATCCATCTTAGTTTCCACGCCTTTCTTCAAAAATTCCATTTCATTTTTTGTTGTTCTTTGCGAGAGCGAAATTTGTTGCATTTGCTCTTGTAATTTTGATATGTCATGTTGCCATTCTTCATCTTCATGAGTCATAGTAGAGCCTTGTAAAGGCTTAATGGGTGTTGAATTATTTTTAGGGGCCATTTCAGACTCCAATATCGATATCTAGTCTACAATAGGCCCTTGCAATCAATTCAACTTGATTCTTCAAACAAGAATTATGCAATTCGGAAAAAAAAAATACACACCTTTTACTAGCTTTGAGGAGCTCGATATTGAAATTGTATTATCTCTATGATTGAAGATCTTCAATATCTGAAATTCAGCACTGAATTAGCCCTCTGAATTCTCTTTTCAATGCCACAGGTCTGACCTGATTTTGATTCTCCAAGACAAAGTTGTGTCCAATCTCCCACAATGACCTAATTATGGACTGGTTCATTAGAGCGAACTTGTATGACTTTCCAAGTGTCACTGTTTCGTCCTTTGTCTCTGAAATTGATATCCAAGAAACTACAGTCTGTGGAATTGCAACCACTTTTTACAGCACTCCAATCCGATGCCCAGAGAGAGAGTTATTGAAATTTTCCCACGATCACCTCTTTGAGATGAAATTCAGGAGCCTGAAAAGGCACTACCTTCCACAGATCATATCTCCAAGAATATTGTGAACCAAGCTCTGAAATGTTTTGAAAAAAGGTCTCAGGATTTCAGCTTCGTACCATATGAATTTCAGATTCTGTACCTTCGTAGAAAATTTTTTATAGCGCAAATTCCACGATGACCTGTTTAGGAGCCTGAAAACAGACCTAACTTCCACAGATCATATCTCCGAAAATATTGCGAACCAAGCTCTGAAATTTTTAGAAAAACTTCCTCAAGATTTCAGCTTCACACCCTAAAAATTTCAGCTTCTGAAGCTTCGTAGAAAAAAGGTTATAGCGAAAATGCCACGATGACATGTTTGGAGCAGCGAAACCCTAGAATCCCAAAGCTCTGATACCAAATGTTGTGTAACCAGCTCCAAAAATAGAAGACAAGAGATATGAACGCCTTATAAATAAGCCACTTCAAGGGGGAAACCTCCAATACATTACATAAATGAACAATTCTTGGATGATTCAATTTACAAAACCTTCTTTCTATATATAGGAGTCCATGGGGCCATAATGTAATCCTAGTGGGCCACAATGTAATCCTAGCCGACCTAACAATAATAATTTAAGGGCACAATAATAACAAAATGGGGGTTACAAGGGTACAATAATAAAAATAAAGGGGTTACACTAACAACAATAAGGTACTATACTAGTAATATAGGGACCTAACAAATTTTAATTATAGTTTTCCCTTCTGTGTAGCATTTCGTTTTGTGATTTATATTTAATATGTAGGTTGTTTCCACATAGGTTAATCTTATACTTACACCTATAATTTTGTTGAAGGAGATGAGGATGTCAACCTATCCTCGCATCATTCCACCATAAGGTTATTTCTATACTTTATGAAATTTTTGGATTTCTCATTCATTTATTTCCATATTTATATGTTGGAGGATCCCTTCACTCACAAAACCTTTGATTTGTATGCACATGTGAAGAAATAAATGGCATGACAATGTGCTCTAGTAAGCCATCTCTATGTCCTTTACACAGTAATACTTTTTATTTGTTATTGTATTTGGATCTCTCCCATTTTTCATTTCTTCTCTTTATAGGTATGCTTTTGAATTATGTTTTTTTGTGTGAAACTCAAGGTTCTCGCATTTGCCATAGTTACCAACTATATTCTTCCTCAGGTTGGTAGCATGTTGTTCCACCATGTCTCTCCTTCTTGCACTTAGCCTGGAGAGGTGACGTTGTAGTTTCTAGGTTTAGGTGTAAGTGCCATACATGGGCTTTGACAGTTAATGAACTTATGTAATATGTGTTCTTCTTTTTCATTGAGTCATATACATATGACTGTGTAATCCTCAAGGAGGTAAAAGGATTATTGTTTCTAGACATTTTATATATTTATTTATATTTGGAAAACTATATTTCATTTCCGATGCATATGTACTTATATCATACTTTCAAATTTTATAATAAAATCATCATCAATGTTTGAATCCTTTGATATGTTATGGGATTTAAGAATTATCTTGCATAATAATGTAATACTTTTTGCCTTTCTAGAAACAGTTACATGTATCTCTAGTTTATTATAAATGCGCTTGTACTTTCTCCTATACTGTATCAAGAATTCACTTTTTTTTCTTAGTCGCTAGAGTTCGCAGGTTCTATATTATTGGTTCCTTCCAGCAAATTTAAAGGATATTTATTTTTCGAAGTTTTTTCTTTCTTAGCTTAATATATAAGTTTCAGTTCTCTTCTCATCATTTTAGCAATATATTTTTGTCAACTTAATTTCTAGAGGTTGTCTTATTTACTTTAATTCTACACATATCTGAATAAGTATACAACGCTTACTCTCTGATCATACCCCTTTGTGGGTTTTATAATTAAACATATTGTAATTGTATCCACCTTCAGTATCTTAGTTTACTGTACAAAACCTACATTGTATTTAACATAGTATAGACACTGTAAAATACACATTATTTAGATTGTACAATACATATTATTCACAGTGAATATAATATTAACCAAGTATATGCGACTAACCTATACCATGACTCCAACTTGGTTTAATATAACATTAATCCCTTAATTAAAAAGCCGAATTTGTCTTATTAACTTAGACAAGCCAATGCTTCTATCCATTACAAAAACACTAGAAATTTGAATAAAAAATTTCTGCATGATTCATATTGACTTGTAAAGATGAAATTTTCCTTGCAACCACAAGCTTCTCCTCAGAGCTCTTGCCTGAGCAGAGATCAATTTTCCCCAGTGTTGATAACCTATTTTCACACTAGTGATGGGACTTTAAAGTGAAATTTCTCGAGCAAGTTTCCATAATAGTGTCACGTTATTATGGGCGGTTGTTTCCCATATACTAGGCTTTAATTTTGGTTTTGGAGAATTTTCAGAAATTGTGAAATTATATCCTGTCCTCATGGATAAGAATTTCTAGATCTCAATTACTCTATGTTTACAGAATTGCCATAATTTTCGTAAATAATTATTAATTAAAATATTTCCACCACTAGCATAATTGTTTCATATGTCCACATAGTCATTTTCATATTTACATAAAAATAAGAGCTGCAAATCACAAGTATTACACTCATTCCATATTCATCTCTCCCTCGTCACTCCCTCTCTCTCTACCTATATCTCTCAATGTGTTTTCTCTTCCCTCTCTCCCTCCCCCCTTCAAATCCATCTCTCTCTCCCTCCCTCACTCCTCCTCTCCCTCCCTCCTCTCTCTCTTCCTTCCTCTTTGCCCTTGTCTCTCCCACCTCTATGTCTCTCTCCCTCACTCAATTCCCTCTCCATATCACTCTCTCTCCTAACTATTATCCTACTTGATTGTATTTAATAAATCATATAAATTTAAAATGATAATAATAAGAATAATAATAATAATTGGTTGTAAAATACTAAACCTATATTTTGAATCAACCATGTTAACACAAATGCAATAATAAAAAACTTAAAAGTGTTAGCCAAATTTCTTTCTCTCTTAGTTTAGATTGTTGGTTAAGATGCATCTATCTTGGTTCTTTATAGTATTATTTATATTATAAAAAATTCAAATATGTATGTATAAAATTATTATCACTTTTAATTTATTAAAACCTTGATTTAATCTCCACCGAAATATTTTTAGTAGTCAAGAGGATGTAGGGTTTAGATATACCTCAAATCTTGTTTTTAGATCTAGCTAAAATTTGTTATAAAATTCAATTAAAATAAAGTTATTTGTAAAATATTTTGATTTTGAAATAGATTATATTTTTTGGGCATGTTGTATTGATAAGCCATGGTATTCTAAGAAAATAGTTAAAATCTTAGTTCCATAACATAATTATCAAAAGCCTAGATTCCCATGGTACCGATAAACCATGGTATTACCCGAGGGTATTGTAAAAAAAATTATTTAAATGTCAATAATAACCATGATAAACATTAATAATTAAAAATCTTGTTATATTGTAAATATTAAATTTTTATCGGCTATTAAGTAAATGTAAAAATAGCTATGAAATCATCATTTTAATTCATATAGTAAAATATATGTTAGTTAATAATTATTATTTATGTGTTATATATTTTAATGGAACATGTATATTATATTTCTCTTTATCTAAAAAAAATGTTGATAATTTTATTAATAAAAAACAAAACTACTATATAAAAAATACGAATTTAAAAAATATCTCACATCTCAAGCCTTAATGTGATATGTACATTATATTTCCTTTTATCTAAACTTTTTTTGGTAATTTTGTTAGTAAAAAAAAATTAAAATATAAGAATATTTTGTTGGAATATGTAATTCCTACCTATCTTCGGTTGTGACTCTCTCTATATAGAGTCCGTTCCTATTCCATAGGTTAGATAAAACTAAGTTCCTTGTTTGGTGTGTGGTTGAGATATTATCTCAACCAACTTATTGTGTGTCCAAGATAGCTTCCCTATCTTGAGACTATACGTCATGTATATAAGTAACTTTATTTGTTTAATGGAGGACAATGTATATCTGAGATTTTATCTTGGTATCAGAGCCCATACGAGCCTGGACCTTCGCCCCTCATGGGCTGAGGGAAATAAGATTAGATCAATATATTTTTTCTAGTCTTTTGTTTTTCCATCGAACTGGGTTATGAGGCTATTGGGATTTAGTGAGGTTGCGTGGTTTGTGTGGCTTGGAGGTTGTGTGCTTTGCATTTTATGAGATCAAGATTATGGGAGCAGTAGCTTCGTAGGAGAAGGCACCCTCCGGTCCTGTTCATACATATGCATGAGGGCAATCGCAGCGGAATTGTTGTGTGGGGATCAGAGAGTCCTATTTGGGATACGATTTGTCTACGTGGGGATTGTTCTATCTACATGGGGATCAAAGACTCCTGGTTGCAAAAATCATGGGTGGATTTAGCCTCTCGGAAAATATCGATTTACTTTGTCAAATTGGTTGACATCATGGAGCTATAGACCTTTCCTCTCCTTGCTGGTTATTGTTGTTCTCCAGTGGGTCTGTTTTGGTTTTTTCATTTTATTAGAGAGAAGGGAAAGGAGTGCAGTGCACTTACTATTCATTCTACTGCTGAGAATTAGAGAGGGAGTCTTGGGTGCTCATATAGTGGCTGCATTTCTCACTAAAATGCCTTCACTTATCGACTTCCAAACCGATGTCTTCAAGAAAGAGAAGATCACACTTACTGGCCAAGCTGATTATATTGTGAGAGGAGGGAAAGATCTATTCGAACTGCTACCCAAGGCTTTCAAGGGTGTCAAACAAGTTGGATTCATTAGCTGGGGTTCTCAGGGTCTAGCTCAAGCTCAAAATTTGAGGGATTATTTGGTAGAGGCAAAAGAAGATATTGTAGTAAAGGTTGGCTTGAGGAAAGGCTCCAAATATTTTGTTGAAGCATGTGCAATAGGATTTTTAGAGGAAAATGGAACTCTTGGTGAAATGACAAAGACTTTACGTGGCAGTGACCTTGTGTTACTTTTGATATTTGATGCTGCACAGGAAGACAATTACAAGCAAATATTTTCTACAATGAAACCAAACAACATACTTAGTCTCTCTCATGTATTTTTACTGGGGAATTTACAGTCCTGTGGGGATGACTTCCCCAAGAACGTTAGTGTCAGAAATTTCTATCCAAACGGCATGGGACCATATGTGTGGCGGTTGTATGTCCCGGGCCACGAGATTAATGGTGCATGAATAAACTCTAGTTTTGTTGTGCATCATCATGTTGATGGGAGAGCAACAAATGTTTCTTTGGGATGGTTAGTTGCTTGGGGCTCACCATTTACATCTGCAATTACCCTGGATGATGAATACAAGAGAGATATTTGTGGGGAGCATGGGATCTTATTGGGAGATGTACATGGTAAAAGAGGTGATTTGGTTCATATTTCTTGAGATAGCTTAATAGGTATGGCCAACTTATTGGAGCTATGAAAATATGTGGAATGAATCTATTTTTCCCTCAAAATATTGAATGTATTGAAGCATTGAGCCTAACTAACTCAATGGAGCGGCTTTGTTAGAATTAGCTACTCTAACAAATCGTGTAGGTGAATTCAAGACAACAATTAGACGATAAATAAAGAGGATGCAAAGATACTCTATGGTGGATAGTAAGACTGAAGTGAAACAAATATTAATTACGTGCAACAGGCCAACAACGACACTGAAAATTAAAGGATGATGGACATCTAGGTGAAATTTTGTGTGAATTAGTGTGGGTTTGTGGGATAGACTCACTAGCATGTTGTATTATGAGTCACACATTTGTAAGCAAGTCTAGGATTTTTTTTGTAGTGGTCTTTGTAAATTATGTACCTAGGAACTCCAAGAGTTTGAGTTGTGTTGTAAGCCTTATAAGGCATTTGTATCCCTGTAAAAGTTTGTGGTAATCTCAAAACCACTTTGTAATTACAGGTTCGTGGTCAGCCAAAAACCATTTTACAATGTCAGTTTGTGGTCAACCAGAAACCACCCGTAACAATGAAATGGTCTAGAAACAGGTATGTGCCAGTCTTCTCCCACTAATGAAGAGATCTGGTGCAAGGTTGCCAATGAAAAAATCTTTTGCAAGGTCGTCGATGAAGAGATCCGGTTAAAGGTCTCCTACGAAGGGATCGAGTAAAAGTTTTCTGAAGAGATCTAAGACATATATATTGCCTGTGAGAGTTCACCTATGAAGGAAGAGTGTTTTGCAAAAGCCAGACTCTCTTGGGTTAGACTCTCTTTTGTAGAGCTGACCAGTGGGATTTATATTAATCCATTCAAACATTTTTTTTTAACATGGTTATGGGTCATCCGATAAAACCCACATTGGAGGGGGATATGTAGATACATGTACATGTATGCAGTGATAATGGTCGACATAATCATGTATGCGAAGGACATCCTACGAGACCAACAGTTGGTGCCCATGCATTCTGGTGGATGGTTGCTCCTTTATATGGTCAACATATTTTTTTCTTATGTTTGACCGTAATTAGACATTATAGGGCAACATGCCAAAGTCAGAAATGAAGATGCTAAATACTCAAAGTACAAAGCCAAGGTATTGGTGTGTTCTAGCATATGAATGATGTAGTCAAATTTTGTTTACGTTTGTGGAATTGACTCATGACCATGGTAGAGTATGAGTCAAAATTTGTAATTAAAGCAAGTCTACACGTCATTTATTATTCGTACGTGTTGTAAGACCCAGAGAGGCATGCATACCCCTTTGTTGTATGTTCCCTCTATCAAAGATTTTTAACACCCTGGAAGAGTGTGTCATGCAGGATGGATACACTTGGGTGGGCCATATTGGCTTCAGACTCGATGAGGTGAAATTTTATATCTAGGGGGAGTTCATCGAGAGGTTGGATGAACCATGTATGTGAAGGACTTCCTAATAGACTGGTGGTTACAGTGGTTGGGAATCCATGCATTTTTGTAGATGGTTGTTCCTTTATATGGACATCGACAATGGCTTGAACAAGATACAAAGTGTAATTACCAAACATAACAAGTGTAATTACCAAACATGATTAGTTGTAGATTTTGCAAATGGACATTGAGACAAGTAGTCATTAAGGGGGAGCGTTGGAATATGTAATTCCTACTTGTCTTCGGTTGTGACTCTCTATGTATAGAGTGTGTTCCTATTCCATAGGTTAGCTAAAACTAAGTTCCTTTTTTGGTGTGTGGTTAAGATATTTTCTCAGCCAACTTATTGTGCGTCCAAGATAGCTTCCCTATCTTAAAACTATACCTCATGTATATATGTAACTTTATTAGATTAATGGAAGACAATGTGTATCTTATATTTGATCTTATTTAAATATCTAACATCTCACATCTCAGCCATACACATCTACCCTATGCACATCTAACATCTTACCATACACATATGGTAAAATGTGATGTTTGAATTGATAAATAAAAAACCCACTACTTAGCCCCAATAAAGAGATTCTGAACCATGAGAGTTTGGGTCTCCAGAATTCTCTACATTCTCAATAAAACTCAAGCATTATATAGCATACATGGATATAGGGAATTTAGAACCATATCCTAAGAAATAGAAACTAATTCCTATCCTAAGATTTCGTGAACCAACTCTCACTAATTAAGGATTCTCCATTATATTTCAACACTCCCCCTTAATGGAGAAGGGGTTCACAAATATGTGTAACATATCCCTAAACATTTTGGACTTAATTTTTCCAAGAGGATTAGTGAAAATGGCAGAAACATTATCACATTTTTACAATATACACGATAGATTTCTTCAGATTTAACTTTCTCCCTAATAAAGCGGAATTGTGTATCGATGTGTTTAGTGTTCTTGTGAAACACTGAATTATTAGCAAGTTTGATTGAGCTCTCGTTGACACATCTAATTGTTGTTGCATCTTTCTATTCTTCCCTGAAATCCTAGAGAAGTATGTAAAGTCCCTAAATTGGCGCTTTTTAAATAGGAAGTTAAGGACCTTAATAGTCAAAGTGGACACCAAAGAACATATTGATGGTGGATATAATTTATTAAATTAAGTTAATAAGATAAAATAGAAATAAATGTGAAAGGACTAGATTGAGATTTTAGATCTGGAAACCCAATCCATGAGGATGGATAAGGTTTTAAGACTTTCCCAGACTTGCAAAAATACTTGGAATAAATCAAGTAAGATACTAAAATTAGATTTGGAGATAAATATATAAATACCCTAATAAAGAGGAAATTAGTGGGAAGAGGTGGGATAAAGTTGGAAAGAAGAAATACTAGCTTTAAAAGTACCTTTGTTGAAGAAACAAAGGGAAAGCCTAGGTAAACAGGATACAACATCCTGAATGAACTGGATGTAATTAAAGGAAACATGATGGGGGAAAGAAAACTTATAAGCAGATACAAGATAGACAAGAGGTTGTTTATCTCTGGAGGAAAGGATCTCTGCTCACGGGTGAGCTATGGAGAAAGAGCTCTAAGGTTGGGAGGTGTCTAGTAGAACCTAAGTGGTATACACATTTAATTGGAATTGATTTTTGAAGTATATTTGAATGCTATGATGGATCAATGGAAATGGTTTAGTGGCTAGATTATAGAAAATTCCCAGTATGAATCTATATTAGGAAATGGAATTTATATGATGTATACAGATATATTGTCTATACATTGAACAAAAATACCTATAGGAGAAACTATTAATTCGGTATTATTGTATAGACATACTCTATGGGGACCAGATCTCAGAATGTTTATAACTCAGTATTGGCTTTAGATCTGAGGTTAGGTACCTCACAAAAAACTTATAAGTAGTTATATCGTCTATTTTAATGGTATATCAGTGATCTATACATTGGATTTCGAATTAAATTAAACATAAATAAACATACATTGATAGTGAATTACACTACAGTAAGGTTCACAAATTTTTGTACCATAACATGCAAACAGAAATTGAATACTAAAGAAAATTTTAGTAGAGATCATAATCTTCTGTATTAGAATTTCTATACATAAATTGAAACATGAAGCAACAATATATGTGTAAGAGAGTCTCTATAATAATAATCCCTATAAAATGATGCATGTAGTATTGAGTATTGTATTACATATTAGATGGTTTTCTACACGTGATTGATAAATGAACACGGTACCACAACTTGAGTGGAGAAAGATAAAGCATATAGTAAAATCTGCCAAAAAGAAAAGATGTATATATATATATATATATATATATATATATTATCTTATCGATACATTAGATCCAAAAAGGGAAAAATATGTAGGTTAAGAACATATTGGTCTTATAATAACATAGTTAGATATTTACAGAGTAACTCCTCTATGTATAAAGCCTCAATACATGTATAATAGGGTAATACTTAAAGTAATTTAACGAACATAGAAATAATACATCTTTATTTAATAGTGAAAATTTGTTTACTGTATAAAGTAAGGAACTGTGTTCCACACAAACTGAGGAATATTGGCATATAGTCATGTATTGGAAGTACTGCTGAATAGTCAACTAGAATTGGAACCCATCTGGAAGCTAAACAGAAAGTAGGAGACCCTAGTTATGGGTTGAAGCTGGTAACTGAAGCAGTATAGTCACTTCAAGATGGAGGTACAAGAGGTTACCTACACCCAAAAACAATTTCACTGTTCATTTAGTATTTTCCTATATATATATATATATGAAATATTAATATATGTAGAAATTTAGAGGTAAACATTACCTTATGTATGACAGGAACTGAGAACTCCATCTGTCATAACAAAAGACATTGGTGTTGGTATAAAAATTTAAATAAGAGATGAGATATACGAATACTGATAGTGTATACTGGTAAATTATGTTTGAAGTGATATGTGGCATGATGAAGAATGGTCACCACTATAATAAATTAACTTGAACATTCTACCAGTCAAATAGAGAAAGAAATGTGAAGGATTCCATTTCTTATGCAGGAGTAAATATATGAATATATCACAATAAAATAAACTATGGAAATAATTAGGAACAACAGAAATTAAATAATAAATTCTATTTTTCATAAAGTTGTATTAATAGTGATTTATGACAACCATAGTCCATAAATTTATCATGAACATTCAGGAGAAGCAACCAAATCCCTTCACCCAAAATGCATAGTGCAGCGATAAAAAGAGAAACACCACAGAAGAGTATGAATGCCGTAAGTGGAATTTCCCACATTTCGAGATGGGTATTATTCTCAATTAACGCAGTATGAGAGTTCTACAAAGAACCTCAATGATGTACATGTGATACAGGAAGATGTAATTAAAATATTTTTCCAAATGGAAATAAAGAAAAAAAAATACAAACGCAACTTCAATTCTAGAATAAAAATAAATAAAACCCTTGAGGATAATGGAAGAAAACTCAGGTTCGATATTTAATGTTATCAGTTATAGTCAACAAGTCATGGAGATTTTTTATAAACGAGAATGGATCAATCCGAAGGTCATAGATTCGTAAGATAATATTAGAAATATATATAAAAAAGGGATAAAATACTACCTATACAACTTTGAGTTTTGAGTAGTGAAAACTTCAACATTTCTCCATAGTCAGGCAATGGAAACTTCCTGTTCAAATATTGTGATAGATAAATTGAGATAAAACTCTTCCAAAAATATATATATATATATATATATATATATATATATATATATATATACCTGGAAATTTCCAAATTATAATAACGCATTTACATTTTACGCACTATATTTCCTTACCAGGTCAAAACCTCCTTGTGTCGTGGTTGGGGGCAAAGCCTAAAAATTCGTAGGTTGCTGCCGATGGAGCGTGGACCAAATAAAATCATTATACACAAGAACGAAGGTATTTATGAAAGTTAGAAACCCTAAATTAAGTTCAATTCCCACCATCCACGGTTTGGCAGATCTGAATTATCCCTAGGATTGATAATGTTGGGTTTGTACAAAAGAAGAGACATGTGATCGAGTACGAGCCCATTAAGGCAGTAGAATCCCAAGAAATATCAAAAGCCCAAATCTGACAAAACTACGAACTATATAGTCATTTCAATCATTAATAAGGCCAATTATGAAATTGCTGGATTATTGAAGTTCGAAATCTATGTGACAGTGGAATTATTATTCGTAAAGGGTACAAGTACTATTAAATGTAAAAGAAAGTTGCGTATTGTATGGGATTTAAATATAAATTTGTATCTATGAAATCAATTAGATATTCAAAGATTTTGCATAAGGTTAATATGTCATATTGGTCTCATGAGGATTCAACGTAAAAAATTAGTTATCCCTTAACGAAGACCCTCTAGGAGTTGGAACATAGTTTTTATCCTATATCATGGACAACCTAAAAATCATATCAACCTCACAAATGAAGTGAAGACTAAGTCTGCGAAAAAAAAAAAAGCGCACTATAAAAGTATGTGCAGAGGATTCATAAGGACCAATAGTATAGAGGGATGACTATGTGTATGAGTAAGGGATAGATTTGAATGAATAATTATGTTTAAATACATATATTTGGAAGAAGAGTTATGTATAGAATGACACCATTAATTAAATGATTTAGATTGTACTAAAGTATAGTCGCAGTCTTACACTAGTTTCATGTATCACGTAAAGATATAAAGTTACATATTGAACTACGGTAATTCAAATAGAATATTCATGAAGGTGAAATGATTAAGTCAAAGAGAATTTGACTTAATTAAAATTTGTAAGGCTAAGTTCTAAAGTTAAAAAGAAAAATATTAAAATATCAAATGGGAAGTACTAAATTAAACATCCTTCCAAAATGGACGGTTGTAATTAATAATCCATGATTTTGTTAGGGGGCGTTTGCAATGACTATGTGATACAGACTCAAAAAGTGAGTAATTAAATATAGGTAAATTTGACATATGCCACAGAATTATATGTGTGTTAAAACATATGTTCCAAGGTATAATCTTTATAGTTATGAGATGCTATATTAGAGTTACTGAACGTCTATTGCCACACAATTATATTTAACACTTTAAAGTATTTAAGTGCTAGAAGGTTTAGTGCATAAATAAAAGAGAAATAGGGTGTTCATAAATGAGACATAGAAGACTTGTTAGTGTATCATTCCCTAATGAAGTAAAAGGGAAATTATATGTTAGAAGAAGGTTGTAACCAACATTGTTGGAAAATGAAATAATGTTGTAAACTATATCTGAAAAAACAGTAGCAGTGAGTTATTAGTGACAAAAAAAAGTCGGAATGTGACACATGATAGTAAACCAAAATAAAGAGGGTGAGAAATTACTATAATTAGAAAAAAAAAATGAGAGGTGTTACACAGTCTCTGCAAACAAAATTCCTCACATGTTGCTGCGCACATAGCTTGATACTCTGTTTCCACTGAAGCCAAGGAAACTGTGTTCTATTTCTTACTGCTCCATGTAATCACCCCGGATCCAATGCTGAAAGAATAAAATGTTATGGATCTTCAGTCATCTACATTTCTAGCCTAGTCGGAATCTGTAAATCTTGTCAATCTAACATCACAAGAATGAGTATAAATAATACCATAATCTACAGTTCCTTGTATATACCTTAAAACACCTTTCGCTGCATTCTAATGACTCTCAAGTGGCTTGGACATGTATTGACTTAGCACACTAACTACATAATCCAAATATGGTCTAGTAGTGATTAAGTAGATTAGAATCCAAACCAATTGTCGATAAAGTGTCGCATCTTCCTCTTTAGAACCATCGTCACTCTGATGTTTAATGTTCTATTGTAATGGTACTGTTGCAACCTTGCACTAATCCATTCTGAATCTTTCTAGTAGACCTCTAACTTACTTACCCTGGGATAGAAAATTTTGTTCTGAATCTCTCCAGGTCTTAAGACCCAAACAATATCTTAATTCACCAAGGTCTTTCATTTTGAACATTTGTGACATTTGCTGCTTGATTTATTTGATCGGATCAACGACATCATCTGTAATAATTACGTCATTTACATAAAAAGAAATTAACACTATACGTCCATTTTCATCTTTCACAATATACAGATTAGGGTATTTTTTACTTATGTTATAACTGTGTTGCAGAAAAAATTAATCAATCTCAGGCTCATACAATGACCTAGGTGCTTTTTTTAGTCCATATAGAGCTTTCTTTAATCTACATACTAAATTTTCTTTCCCTTCTGGACAAACTCATCAGGTTGCTCTAAATAACCTCCTCTTTCAATTCCCCATTTAAAAATGCATATTTTAAATATAGTTGGTGAATCATCCAATGTTTCTTAGTAGCTAATGCAATCATCATTCTGATAATGTTTAATTTAGCTATGGGGGTGAAGGTTTCCTCGTAGTCAATACCTTATTTTTGTGAATACCCCTTTTCTACCAATCTAATTTTTAATTTATCTAGGGTCCATCTGCATTAATCTTGGGTTTATACAACCATTTACATCCTATAGTTTTTTTCCCTTCAGGTAGTTCAACAAGCTCCTAAGTGTTATTTTTTAGAATAGATTCATGTTCTTGTTTGATAGTTTCTTTCCATTCACTACATTGATCTTCTTCTCTATAACTATAAGGTTAAACAACATTCATCATACTAATCATAAATGCATTCTCCCTATATCTAGCAGGCAATTGAATCTGCCTACCTGATCTTCTGAGCCTTGGTGTTCTTCCAACATGTTCTAAGTTTCCTTTGAAGAAGTCGTCTTGATTGCTGTATCTCAACTTTCTACTTCGGCCTTTTTCTTTTCCTCATGGTTTTTACATGTTTCTTCACTTCCTTCCACCAAGAACGGAATATCCCATTCCTCGTTTATTTTATTAGATTCATTAAAAACATTCTCATGGAGCATGACATCTCTACTAAGAAATATCTTGTGAGTAGAGGGATTAAATTGTCTATAAGCTTTAAATTGTGAACAATACCCTAGAAAGGTACATTTGAAGGCTTTTTAATATAGTTTTCTTATGTCTTCCTTTGGAATGTGGGCAAATTCTTTAGACCCAAATACACTTAGATGTTTTACTCGAGGCTTAAATCCATATAATTCTTCAAAAGGGGTTTTAATCTCGAGCCTTCTTGTAGGACTCCTATTTTTAAAGTAAACTAAAGTATTCAATGCTTCACCCCAAAAGCCATTCGAAAGACCCTTACTTTCAACATGCTCCTGGCACACTCCACCAATGTTATGTTCTTTCTTTCCACCACTCCATTGTGTTGAGGAGTATGGGAGACTGTGAATTACTGTAATATTCTATGGTCTTACAATACTTGGTAAGCTTCTCCTTCCTATACTCTCCCCCTTCGTCAGAGCAGAGAATTTTTATGTTCTTCCCTGTTTTCTTTTCTATCATATATTGAGCTGCTTAAAGTATTCAATGTGTGACCTTTCTTACTCATAAAATATACCCAATAAAACTTTGTGTAATCATAAAAAAATAGTAGAAAATACAATGCACCTCTTAATGACTTTGTTTGCATGGGTCCACATAGGTCGGTATGCACTAATTAAAGTATATCTTTGTTTTTATTTTCTACTCGAACATGGAATTCTTCTATATGAACCTTTCGTAACACACAAGCATCACAATCATTATGCACTTATTTTAATGTGGGAAGACGTCTTACCATTTCCTTTTTCTGAAGTAACCATAAATCATTGAATTTGATGTGACCAAGTCTCTGGTGCCATAGCTCTTCTGTAGTCAAACTTGACATTTTGAAAGCTGCATCTGGTGTTGTCCTCGTATGCAATTTGTACAAACCTCCTGTTCGAATTCCTGAAGCAATAGTCTTCATGCCATCCTACAAATATTTAATATAAAAGTTAGATTTAAAAAATTCTACGTTGAGACCCTGATCTGTAATCATGGATACAAAAATTATATTCTTTGTAACTATGAGTACATACATTACATTATGAATATGTCTGATATTACCATTAGGCAAAATAACAGGATTTTTCTCGCACCCTTTGATGTGATGGATTCTATGATCACCAAGGTAGATTTGTGCTTCATTGTTGATTTATTTAAAATATTTGAACCATCATTTGTTCCTTTTCATATGTGTGGATGCTCCTGAATCCACATAGCATAGGTCTACTTTGACATTTTCATCAAAATATGCCATGCACAATCTGAAGTTCTGAACATGGTCATCATCTGCAAAATAGCCCGCGTGTCTTTTATGCTTTTGTTGTTCTTCATGAAATTGTTTCTTCTTGCAATCCTTAGCCATATGATCGATTTTTCCACGATAAAAACATTTTATTACAGAGTCATTTCTATTCGGATACATACCTTGAGCTTGATTCGGTCCTTTCTGTGGATTTCCTTCGTTTTGCTGTGATGGATTTCCTTTTGCTTTGAAGAATTTCTTCTTTGCCATTAATGCAAGATCTGCACTCTGAGGTTTTAGAGTAAATCTTCTCTCTTATTATTGCATTAATACTCTTGTTACTTCTTCAAATTTTGGGATTTTCTCTCTCACATTTATCCCAGTGATAAACAATTGGTAATCATCAGTCATACCATTCATGGTAATTGTGACCAAATCTACATCTGCGACAAGCTCATTGATATCTATGAATTTTTTCTTCAGATATTTGATCCATAAAATAAAAAAAGAAACAATTTCATTTTCCTCCATATTTATAGAGAGAATATTTCTCTTCAAAAAAATAGAAGGCGATTTGTATTCCTGATCTCCTACAAATCCTTCAATATTGTCCACATTTTTCTTTTTGATTTGCATTCTCTGATATGTTGTATGATGCAGTATTTCACTGACACCTTTAGCAAAGGCTTTGTTTTTCCCTCTCTCTTTTCCTAGTCTTGAGTCATTGGGGCTCCCACTACTGGTTTTGGCTCATCCCCATTTACAATCTTCCAAGCACTCAGCGCTTTTAGCATAGTCTGCATCTTGAACTTCCAATTTGAGTAATTGGAATCATCAAGCTTATTTCTCTCATTCAAGTATGCTTCAACTATTTGATTATTCATCTCAAAAATTAAAACAATAATTGATAAGAAAAAAATCATAGATCTACCCCATATATTTACAGAAAGAAATTTTACGATACAGATCTACTTGATCTGCGATCAATCCAACAAGTTGTTTTGTACGTTCTGTGACACGCTTTAGAATGCTCTGCACCAAAAAGATATGCTTCAGATCTCTTCCTTCATCGGTGAACTTTCACGAGATCCCTTCATCGGCGACCTTTCACTGGATCCCTTCATTAGCGAATTTTCACCAAATTTCTTCCTTCATCACTGGTGTCCCCTAGCTCAGATCTTCTTCAGATCTCCTCGACGAACTTATTGCCCCAATTTGTGTGATGATTACGCTGGAAACGGAACTCACTAAATCTTCCTCTAACTGACGGTTCTATTCAACTCAATTCTTAGATGATGGTGCGATTGTTGATACAATAAACGTAACGATTGGCATGACTGTTCCCCAAAAAATCATGCTAATCCACTTAAATCTTGAGAAAAAAAAATCCACTCATTCATCAGGGGCTTCTCCTCTGCCACCTAGATACTCGTAGGGATCACAACACTTTAGCTATGATTCAATCCTGAAGCTCTGATACGATGATAAAATGTGATGTTTGAAATAAAAAACCCATTGGTCAACTCTACGAAAGAGAGTCTGAACCAACAGAGTATCGCTCTGTAGAAATCTCTACATTCTCAATACAACTGAAGCATTATATAGCATACATGGATATAGGGAAGTTAGAACCATACCGTAAGAAATGGAAACTAATTCCTACCCTAAAATTTTGTGAACCAACTCACACTAATTAAATATTATTCATTATCTTTCAACAATATCTACCAGTCACACATCCACTTATAATAGGCCATAGAGAGCGCATAATAACCCAAAACATAGTTTGTGGGATTTTGTTTTATGTTTAAGTTTCATAATGTATATAATTAAGAGTTGAAGCCCCCGTGAATCATCATTCTATACAATACAATACAATATTATTGTAGCTAATTATATTTACTACATTATATATTTCATTTTTGTCTTATAATAATTTGCATTAAGAACTTACTTGGAATAAATTTGGAGCTACGAGTAATTTTTTATTATATGGAACAATAATTTACTTTCTACTTTTATTTACCATATCAAAAAATTATTATAAGATATAAGATAATTTACCATATCTTAAAATTATTATAAAATAGTAATCTTATTGTAAAAAATGATAGATAGTTTTAAAAATATCTACTTCATTCTTTATATTAAAAAGTATATATATAGAAATTTAAATACTAATTGTAAAAATTATTCAATTTATTAGTTTAATAAGGAATTGACCCTCACTTAATTGGACTAATTTGTCTTCAGAGCTCTACATTCTTGTTACAATTCTCTTTATGAAAAATAGTACTTATAAATGTACATTATAATAAAAAATTCACCATATACTTCATGGATTTGTCTCTATCTATAATTTAAATCTGGTATACTATCAAATAAGCTTTCATCTCCTTATTATCTTACTATTATATCCAAATCCCTTTTGACTTATTGCCCCAAGAGGTGCATTCTATAGCCCAGTATGACCCCAATGTGTAAGTATGTCGGAAGCCAAAAGTAATGTTGGCTTGAACAATAGCTTACATAAACATATAAATGAACAATTAAAAATTTATTAAAAATAAATTTAAACAATATAAACTTAATATATTAAGACTTTACTAACACTCAAAAAAGAGATATGGTAAATAAATCAAATATGGTATATACGTAAAAATATAAATAAGCCATAGGTATGGTAAATAAATAAAACCTCTTTTTATATTACTCGGGAGATATGATAAAAACAGGTTTTATTTAGGTGAAGCCTATGGGACGAATTATTATTAATACCATGGGCCAAATACAATGGGAAAAATTATTAATAATACCATGGGCAAATACCATGGGCCAAATAATATATTTATAAAATAGGTATGGCAAATAAGTAAATATAAAAGAGGTATAAAGAGGTAAGGTAAATAAATAAAAATATATCAAATACGATTACAAATCAAGATCTAATTATATATGAAGTATAAGGGTTAAATACCATGGACCAAATTATTATTAATACCATGCAAAAAAAAATTTATTAACCCTAAAATTAATATTAAAATATTAATATTATTAAATTTAATATGTTTAGATTAATACAATATTAAGTTATTATATTGTAATATATATTAATATATCATGATATATGATAGAGGTGGAGAAATAGGGGGAGTGAAAAGGGAGATATAAAGATAAATTGAAGGAGAAGGGAGAAGAGGAATGAAGAGAGAGAGAGTTAGAGAAAGGTAAGAGAGGGAGAGGGAGACATAGGTGGGAGAGAGATAAGGAGAGAGGGAGGGAGAAGGAGAGAGGATTGGAGGGTAGAGAGTGAGAGAGTAGAGAAAGAAGGGGGAAGGGAGAGGGAAGTAGCAGAGAAAGGGAGAGAGAGAAAGGATGAGAGGTGGAGGAGATAAGGAGGGATAGAGAGATGGAGCTAGAGGTGGAGCGAGGAAAGGAAGAAGAAATACATAGAGAGGGAGTGACAAGGGAGAGATGGAGAGAGACTGTGTATGCTTATGGGTGGGATAAAGATACATAGGAGTGATGGATACAAGGGGGAGAGAAGGAAAGAGGAGAAGTGATGGAGACAAGGGGGGAGAGAAGGATAAAGGGATAGAAATAGTAAGATAGTTGGAGAGTGAGATAGAGTGATGGTGGAAGAGAGAGGACTGGAGGATAGAGAGAGAGAGAAAGAAAGAGAGTTGGGGGTAAAATAGAAGGAGGTGAGAGAGGAATTATGAGAGAGAGGAAGAGAATGATGGGAGAAGAGAGGATTGTAGGGGAGAGAGAGAGAGAGAGAGAGAGAGAGAGATATGGGGGAAGGTAAAGGGAGGTAGGAGGTAAAGGGAGAGAGATGGATGAAAAGGTAGGGGACTTGAAAGAGAGGAGGAGAGAGGGAGGGATATAAATATGGATTTGGAGGGGGAGAGAGGGAGGGATTGATATATGGAGAGAGAGATAGATGGGGGAAGAGAAAGGGAGGTAGGAGAGAAAGGGAGAGAGAGGAAGGAATGGAGAGTGGACTTGAAAGAGAGGAGGAGAGAGGGAGGGATAGAAATATTAATTTGGAGGGGGAGAGAGGGAGGGATTGAGAGATGGAGCTAGATGAGGAGAGAGGGAGGGAAGAATAAATACATAGAGAGTGAGTAGTGGAGAGAGAGTGGTAGTGACAAGGGAGAGATGAAGAGGGAGTGTGTATGTTTTGGGGTGAGATAAAGAGACAAATAAGGAGATATGGAGAGAAGCGGGGAGAGAAGGAGAGAGAGAGAGAGGTATATGGTAACAAAGTTGGAAGGTGAAGATAGAGAGAGAGGGGGGGAGAGAAAGGAAGAGAGAGAGTGAAGAGAGGTAGGGAAAGAGATATGAAGATGGAGAGGGAGAGAGGGGAAGGTAAGAATAAAGACGTAGAGGGTGAAAGGTGCACAGAGAGAGAGAGGGAGTGATAAAGAAGATGGAGAGAGAGGGAGAAAGGGTAGCAGGAAGGAAGAGAGATAGAAGCGAGAGAGAGAGAGAGGAGGAAGAGGAGGAGGGAGTGATAGATATATAGATAGATTGGAGAAAGAGATTTTATGTTTTGGAGTTGATATAGAGAGATAGAGTGAGATATAGATATAGATGTAAGGTGAAGATAAAAAAATATAGATGGAGAGAAGGAGGGAGGGACAAGGAAATTGATAGATATGGAGTGAGAGAGAGTGTCTGCATGGTGGGGTGAGATAAAAAGAAAAATAAGGAGAGATGGATGGATATATAGATATATATGGGGGAGAGAGGGAAGAAGGTTTTCTGCAGTAGATGGATTGAGTTCGTTGTAGATGGTGATTTCTAATCATATTTGATTTCTTGCACTAAATGAATTGATTTTGGTGTAGATGTTGATTTCTAATGATATTTGATTACTTACACTAGATGGATTGATTTTAATGTAGATGATTTCTAATCCTATTTGATTGATTTCACTTGATGCATTAATTTTAATGTATATTTTTATTTTTGGTTATATTTGATTTCTTTCACTAGATGAATTGATTTCAATGTAGATTATTTTTAATCCTATTTGATTGCTTGCACTGAATGGATTGATTTGAATGTAGATGGTGATTTCTACTCCTATTTGATTGCATTCACTAAATGCCTTGATTTCAGTGTAGATGGTGATTGCTAATCTTATTTGATTGCTTGCACTAGATTCATTAATTTCAATGTAGATGTTGATTTATAATTATATTTGATTTCTTGCACTAAATGAATTGATTTAAATGTAGATAATTTATAATCCTATTTGATTCCCTGCACTAAATGCATTTTTTTCAGTGTCAATGGTGATTTCTAATCCTATTTGATTGCATGCACTAGATGAATTCATTTCAGTGTATATGTTGGCTTTAAATCCTATTTTCCTACTTGCACTAGACTCATTTATTTGAGTGTAGATGTTGATTTCTAATCATATTTCATTACTTGGATTAGATGCATTGATTTTAGTGTAGATGTTGTTTTCTACTATTATTTGAATTATTGCATTAGTTGCATTGATTTCAGTGTATATGTTGATTTATAATTTGATGTAATTGGATGTATGATGGTACATTAATTTTAAAGTCATTGGATTAATAGTGTGTGTGCAATGATTTCAGTGTAAGCACAAAAAATTATTGACAATGTACATTTATTTTTGTGTTATAGTAATTCAACCTATTAATATTGGAGAGCGAGAGAGACAAGTTATGATGTTTACTACAATAGCTCGAGCTAAATATTTACATGGTTTATGATTCCAACTATCCTTTTCAAATAATCAATATGAAAATATGAAAAAACTAACATGGGTGAAAATAAGAATAGTAGAAGAAAATAGTTTGGAATCGATCACAATGAAGAGTATTTGTAATTGACTAAATTCTTATTATTCACAATTTTTATCATTCAATATTATTACATTGTCACTTTTCATTCAAAATGTGACACCCTCATTAAGAGACAAATTAGTTACAGTTGGTTAAAAGACTATTGGTTTAATTATTCTCTTTGGTTTTTATTTTCTTTTATTATTCTGGACAAGGAAAACTTAATGGAAATTACTCATGACATAAAGTATTATTTTGTTACTGAGTTAATAAAGGAAAACAGAAAATAAAAAGGAAAAAGAGGAAACCCTTTTTAGACTGTTGGTGAAGTTTCTAGGAATAGGAAGTAGTTGGGAAAAAGTTGGAAAACAGTTACGTACCCTCTGGGATAAAAGGAATTCCAAAAGAAGGGTAAGGGTTCTGTGCAATTGCTAGCTGAGGGTGAATTACTTCTAGAGCTGGGTGATAGACCAGTTGAAATTACTTCTGCAACCCTTATGGGCAAGAATTTCTGTCTGTAGACTGGATTGGCCATCTTGAGGTCACAGAAGAAAAAGACTATCCACTGATTCCCATGGCGCTGTCAAAGTTTTAGAGCTTGGGGGCAAGAGGAGGACGTCATTGCCCCTCTTGATGGTTGGGAGGACCACAGTAAAAAATAAGGAGTTTTGTCCTTAATCAGATAACTACTTAGAACCTGCAAGATGTTGCAAGTGATAGGTTAATTGACTAATATTGTTGTGTTTAAATGCGGGATACTTAATCGGTTATGAGTTTATACAGGGTAAAAGTTATTATATTGATTGCAAGCCTCATGTGTGGATAGAGATGTCTGTGTCTACTACAAAAATAGACAGTCATAAAATAACCGAGAATGGTAATTATCTTTATGATTTCCAGAAAATATTACCGTAGTAGTCTGAGTTAATTGTTTATTTATCTTTCCCTTAATATGCAAGAGAAGTAGTACTGGAGTCTTGCAATTACCCTATTGTGTAGGGGTTTGTAATATGTTTTGTAATATGTCTTGTAATGGAAAATCCTGTGAATGGAGTTAATAGAGAAGAAAACTCTATGTATCTGTATAATAGGAAAACAAAGGTAATTTAGTAGAAGAATTACATTGGAAAGAAATAGAGACGTAAATGGAAAACTCTAGACCTTAGATGAAGTTACAGAGTTAACAGGTTTTCTGGCAAAGAAAAAGGAAAGAACTTAGAGCATATGAGAAGATCATCCAATCCTTAGAGCGACGGCCGAAGCCTCAAACATTAAGTTGATTGGAACTTATACTCCGCCCTTAGACTACAAGGAAAGAATCAGTAATACAAAACTTCCTCATGATAACTAAACAGCAGTGGAAAAATTTATCAGTCAAAAACCCTCTGACAAACTCCAGTGCAGAAAAGAACCTTTATAGAGCAAAATTATTTAACAGGTTAAGTCGAGAGAAAATATATATAGAATGATTGCAAACTTATGCATGCATGAAGATAATGGAATAAAAGAAACTGTGTAGAACAAGTGTAATAACAGTCCAAGTAAGTTCCGGGAAAATAAATCGAGAATTCTCATAAGAAGAAAATACCAGTGGTATCATATGTATAAATAAATAACATCATTCCAATGGGTACATTCCGTAGTTAAAAACTGAAATTAAAAGGAGAAAGAATGTTTTACAGACTCGAGGAGATGCAAAAACCATGATAAACATTACTGCCTGATAGGCGATACCATCCAAGAGTTTATGGTAAAGAACCCAAAAAATAACAGTGCTTTTGTGCAGAGTATATTGTTTCTTATAACTAGATACAAAGAAAATGAGAAAGCCTTGGGGCTAATCCTTTACACAGTAAACATTAACCAGGCCATGGAATTTAATGAAGAAAAACCAAGCCTAGGGTAAACTATTTCGAATTAACTCCTGCCCTGATAAGCAGGCTGGAAGATTAAACCAGAGCAAATCCACATAGTTTTCACCTAGATAATAAGCTAGGTTCTACTTAAGCCATGAATCCACTGCTTCTTACGGTATACTGACCAGGGTACCTGTAAGAACAGCTGGAGTGGAGTTAACGTCGGAGCAAGCTCGAAGTCATCAGGAAGTGAAACTTAGGGTTCGAACCAACCTGGAAATACAATTAAAAAGCAAACTGGTCAAGAATCGGTGAAAGGAAACTCTAAATAGCATAATTCAACAAGTGCGCAATAAATAGATAAGCAATTACTTTGTGTGTATACCTGTGAAACGGGGGAACCAGACTTCATTTGCATGGGGGCAGACCCTGCACTAAAAGAAACATAAGGGAGTGAATTAGGGAGGGCGAAGCCCAGCAAGAAAAGTATACTCCTTCACTCAAACAATTAGGCAGAGGTTTACAGTGTATAACGGTGAATAATAGTATGAATAAGTTTGGAGTAGGTTCGTTTTTCTTACCAGTGGAATGAGGTGATGATGTGAAGTCGAACCATAGCTGGGTTTTGTTGAAGGCGGAACCCATGACCGCTGGAAATTTGATCCTGTTTTGTAAACAAAAACTCTGAAAATCATTCTGCTGAAGCGCATGAAACATTTAAACCCCGCAACTGTTACAGAACCTTATTATAAGCCTTGAGCTGGAATTTTTGTGCATAGAAAGGATTACCTCGCCTGAAAACTCCCGAGGGCATTTCAGCTAGGCCAGGGCGAAACCCTGTTGCAGAGCGGATGGAATGAACTGCGCAAATGACGAATAACAGGTTTGTGAATACCGCGGGGAGACCAAATGCATTTTCCGAGATTCGCTATGGAGAATTCATTACACCTGTCAAACGATTAAATAATATGGTACTGGAATCGCAGAGAAAATCGAGGAACTTGACTTAGCAGAAGAATGGTGCACCAAGTGGCTAAGTCATTAGCCAACAGTTAGGTGTATTAAAGACTCGAGTGTTGTGGAAATACAAAAGCATCCACAGAGATACCAAACAGCTAGATGATAAGTTTCACTTTCAACGAGAGTACTATTGGTTTTTAAATAATAACTAGCATGAATTGTCACCGGCAAGACCATTTCATTAAAATCAAACATAGATGTGACAGGTTTATGGTTATGCGCATGGGTTGATTAAACTGTTAGTTTTTTTTTACCATAGTTTAGAGTGGGATAATTTGTCGTGAAATGCAACTGAGTAATTGTTGTATGATGTATTATGTGTGGTAAATGAAATTTTTTTTTTACTATATGCGAAATCTGGTTTATGTTTGTGACAAGTGGTATCAGAGGCTAGTTGTTACACTGGGATCTTAAGGGGTCCACTAACAGAATGCTTGTGATTAGTGCACAAAGGGGAGCAAGCGATATGGAAACACAATCACAACCTGAGGGGACTCAAACCCCCACAATTTTGAACCTAGAAATGTGGGTTCAGTTGACTGTAGAGCAGCACCAAAAGACTAGTCGATTGCTTGAAGAGCAGTAGCAGAAAACTACATTCTTGTTAAACACGGTACAGCAAATTCAGGAAGAAATGATAAGAGTTAGAAGGGACAATGAGAGGTTGTTACAGGATCAAGAGATGATTCTGAAGAGTTTGTCAGATAGGCAGAATCAGGGGATGAAACACCCTAGTGCTGAAAAAGAATTAACAATAGAGCCAGAGGACCAGCAGACTCAGAATAATGCTGATGACAGAACTGAAAAGAGCCTCTCCCAGAGGAGTAAAAATAGGAATTATAATGAGGCAGAGTCGGGCAATTTTTCTGGCCAGCAAGACTCTAAAAGACAAAAAGTGGAACTTCAGGGAGAATTTCGTAAGATTAAGCCACCAACATTTGATGGTGAGGCAGAAGAGGCGGTTGAAGCCTGGCTAATAAATATAAACAAATATTTCTAGGTCTATGAATACAACAGCAATTTGAAGGCCAGACTGGCCATATATCAATTACGGGAAAAAGCCACCCTGTGGTGGGAAGAAGTGAAGAATGTGCGCATCATTGATGAATATGACATAACCTGGGAACTGTTCCAGTAGTACTTTAAAGATAAATGCCTGACAGAAAGATTTTATGACGAAAAGGCAAAGGAATTCCATGATCTTCGGCTGGGACAAATGACGATAGATGAATATGTGTCAAAGATCACTTCGCTGCTACGATATGTACCTTATCTTTGAGAAGAGAAGGCCAAGGTACAGAGATTTTTAAGCAGTCTACCTTCTCATATGAGAGAGCGGATAGAATTCATTAACCCCCAGACTATCGATGAGGCTATCCGAAAAGCACGGTTATGTTATCAGCAAAATAAAATCAAGAGTGATGTGGGAAAAGGCTGGCAGCTGAAGAAAGGGTAGAAAAGTAACTCTACCTTTAGGAGCAGTAAAAACAGCAGCTTCAGGAATGCAGCATGAAACACAATCAGCAAGCAGTTTGGGAAAAACCACCAAAGAATCAAGTGGCCAGCTGAGGAGAAGCCCACAGAAGCATCAAGTAAACCTGAACTAGGACATAATTCTAAACCTCCCTTACAGTGTTGGGGTTGTGGGGAAGCTCACTATTATAAGAACTGTCCCAGATGGAACAAAAGTGAAACTGTAGCAAATCTGCAGGAGGCATCTACAGTAGGAGACGTGGCGCATAGCGTACATCGCATCAATGCAACGCTAGAAGATCGGCAGGCTGATTTTTAGCCTACGATGATTGAACTTGAAGGTACATTACTAACTAAACATGTTTCAATTCTGGTTGATCCTGGAGCAAGTCTGAGTTACCTCAGTCCTAAGTTAGTAGAGTTATGTAAATTAAAAGAACAGAAATTTAGGAATTCATGGCTGGTATAGTTAGCCACTAGGGCGAAACGTAAGATAACATGGAAAATTCCTAACTGTGTGCTGGAAGTGGCAGAACAGCAGATAGAGGTAGATCTAAATATCTTACCGTTGGGATCGTACGATTTGTTATTGGGTATGGATTGGCTGGAAAGACATTGGACAGTAGTAGACTGTAAGGAAAAGACCATCTTATTTAGAAAGCAAGATGGTACGCAGAAAGTGGTTCAAGGTGTTAAAAAGCCTGTATAAATATGACCAATAACAACATTTCAGATGGGTAAGTGTATTAGAAAAGGGTGCCAGTTATATGATATTCAAGTAGGATACACAGATTCTAAGGAAAAGGCCCCAATGCTGGAAGATATTCCTATGGTGCAGGAAATTTTGGACGTATTTCCAGAGGAAATTCCTGGACTACCACCCAAAAGGGATATTGATTTCACTATTGAGTTGCTGCCGGGTGCCTCACCAGTATCAAGAGCCCCGTATAGGATGAGTGTGCCGGAGTTAACAGAATTAAAAATACAGTTACAAGAGTTGCTAGAAAAAGGCTATATCTTCCCAAGTGTGTCACCATGGGGCGCACCAGTCCTTTTTGTTAAAAAGAAATATGGGACATTACGCATGTGTATGGATTACAGGCATCTTAATAAGCTGACTGTTAAAAACAAGTACCCCTTACCAAGAATCGATGATTTTTTTGACCAGGTAGGAGGGGATAAGGTATTTTCCAAGATTGATTTAAGATCCAGATATCATCAAGTTCGGATTAAAGATGAGGATATCTGCAAAACAGCCTTCTGCACCCGATATGGTCATTATGAATTTGTTGTGCTGCCCTTTGGATTAACAAATGCACCAACAACTTTTATGAGGTTAATGAATGGCGTGTTTCATCGATTCCTAGATAATTTTGTGCTCATCTTTATTGACGATATTTTGGTGTACTCTAAAAATGAGGCAGAGCATAAGGAGCATTTGTGCATAGTGTTGGAAATGCTAAGGAAGCATCAGCTCTATGCTAAATTCAGCAAGTACGATTTCCTTAAAACAGAAATCTAGTACTTGGGACATGTCATAATAGCTGAAGGGATAGTTGTTGATCCCGAAAAGATCAAAGCCATCATGGAGTGGCAAGTCCCTCAGAATGTGGCGGACATTAGATCATTCATGGGACTAGTCGGGTATTACAGAAGATTCATAGAAGGGTTCTCCAAAATTGCCTTTCCCATTACATCCTTGTAGAGGAAGGGCAAGCTTTTTAGATGGACAAAAGAATGCCAAGACAGCTTTGAAAAACTAAAACAACTTCTAACTACAGCTCTAGTACTAAAGGTAGCCGACCCAGAAAAAGACTACGAAGTCTGTACGGATGCTAGTAAAGAAGGAGTTGGAGCAGTATTAACTCAAGAGGGAAAAGTAATAGCTTACGAGTCAAGGAAACTTAAGGAATATGAGCAAAAATATTCTGCTTATGATTTGGAGCTTACGGTAGTAGTCCACGCCCTCCGAGTATGGAGGCATTATCTAATGGGTAAAAGATTTGTGCTGAAAACAGATCATAGCAGCCTGACTAGCTATTTCAAACAAGCAGATTTAAACTCTAGACAAGCGGGATGGAATGCATTTCTGAGCGATTTCGACATGGAAATTCAGCACGTTAAAGGAAAAGAAAATAGAGTTACCGACGTTTTAAGTCAGAAATTGCACAGTCTGTTTGCTCCATATTTTAACCAATTGGAAAGCCAACTGTTGAAGCAATTGAAGGAAGAAGCTCAGAGAGACCCAGAATATAAGTTTCTATGGCAGCAGATGAAGAATGACAAATAGAAAGACAAAGAAACAAAGTTTGGAGAGAGTGAAGAACATGCTTTGACCTTTCGCGGGAAGATCTATGTGCCTAACCACACTAATCTTAAAGAATTAATCCTGAATGAATTTCACCGCAGCAATTACGCTGCTCATCCTGTATATCAGAAGATGCTTACAGTAGTAAGGAAAGTTTATTATTGGCCAGGAATGCGTAAGGACATTTCCGAATACATAAACAAGTGTTTAGAGTGTCAGCAAGTTAAATCTGAGCATCAGCATCCTGCTGGGTTATTGCAGCCTATACCCATTCCTGAATGGAAGTGGGAAGTTATCTCATTGGATTTCATCACAGGGTTACCGCGAACAAGGAAGAAGAATGATTCTATTATGGTAGTGGTGGATAGATTAAGTAAATCTGCCCATTTTATACCTGTGCAATCTACCTATAAGACGGTACAAATTGTGGATATATTTATGAAGGAGATCTTTAGGTTGCATGGCATACCTAAAACTGTGATTTCAGATCGAGATGTTAAGTTTACGTCTGCTTTTTTGAAAACTTTATTTTCTGGACTAGGAACCCAGATACACTTTAGTACTGCTTATCATCCTCAAACAAATGGGTAAACAAAGCTTGTAAATCAGGTTCTAGAAGACATGTTGCGAATGTATGTGATGCAGCAACCCACCAAGTGGGAAGATTACTTGCACCTGGTAGAATTTGCATACAATAATGGGTATCAAGAGTCTCTGAAAATGAGCCCCTTTGAAGCATTATATGGTAGGCAATGTCGCACGCCTATAAACTGGAGCAACCCCGAAACAAAACTATTGTTGGGACCTAAAATGCTGGCTGAAATGGAGGCAGAGGTAAAACGAATAAGGCAGAATTTGAAAGCTGTGCAAGATAGGCAAAAAGTTTATGTAGACTGGAAAAGATCCTACCGAGAATTCGGGGTAGGAGACCATGTATATGTATGAATTAAGCCTAAAAGAAGCACTATGAGGTGGACCTCTTGTGCTAAGCTGGCTCCTCGATACTGTGGCCCTTTCCAAATATTGGAAAGAATCGGACCAGTAGCCTATAGGTTGGCATTGCCCAGTCACATTCAGGTACATAACATGTTTCATGTATCCTTACTGAAGCGATACATACATGATGAGAAACATGTAATTCATTGGTAGAATATTCAGGTAGGAAGAAGAATAAAATAATCCTAGTTTGTAGATTGAATATCTCTAAATGTACTGATTTGGAATTATTTGGTGCCTTTCAGGTAGAACTAGACGGAGAGTTCTTGGTAGAGCCTCTACACATACTTGATCGGAGGGAAATTGAACTCCGCAAAAGAGTAGTCGTTCAGGTGAAAGTGCAGTGGAAGCACTTTGGACCAGACGAAGCTACCTGGGAGGAAGAAAAATTTATGCATGAAGCATACCCCGAACTCTTTCCAGAGAGGGGCTGAAACACCGAGGACGGTGTTACTTCCAGGGGGGGAAGCTGTGATACCCTCATTAAGAGACAAATTAGTTAAAATTGGTTAAAAGACTATTGGTTTAATTATTCTCTTTAGTTTTTATTTTCTTTTATTATTCTGGACAAGGAAAACTTAATGGCAATTACTCATGACATAAAGTATTATTTTGTTACTGAGTTAATAAAGGAAAACAGAAAATAAAAAGGAAAAAGAGGAAACCCTTTTTAGACTGTTGGTGAAGTTTCTAGGAATAGGAAGTGGTTGGGAAATAGTTGGAAAACAATTACCTACCCTCTGGGATAAAAGGCATTACAGAAGAAGGGTAGGGGTTCTGTGCAATTGCTAGCTAAGGGTGAAGTACTTCTAGAGCTGGGTGGTAGACCAGTTGAAATTACTTCTGCAACCCTTATGGGCAAGAATTTCTGTCTGTAGACTGGATTGGCCATCCTGAGGTCACAGAAGAAAAAGACTATCCACTGATTCCCATGGTGCTGTCCAAGTTTTGGAGCTCGGGGGCAAGAGGAGGACGTTATTGCCCCTCTTGATGGTTGGGAGGACCACAGTCAAAAATAAGGATTTTTGCCCTTAATCAGATAAGTACTTAGAACCTGCAAGATGTTGCAAGTGATAGGTTAACTGACTAATATTGCTGTGATTAAATGCGAGATACTTAATCGGTTATGAGTTTCTACAGGGTAAAATTTATTATATTGATTGCAAGCCTCGTGTGTGGATAGAGATGTCTGTGTCTACTACAAAAATAGACAGTCATAAAATAACTGAGAATGGTAATTATCTTTATGATTTTCGGAAAAGATTACCGTAGCAGTTTGAGTTAATTTTTTATTTATCTTTCCCTTAATATGCAAGAGAAGTAGTACTAGAGTCTTGCAATTACCCTATTGTGTAGGGGTTTGTAATATGTTTTGTAATATGTCTTGTAATGGAAAATCATATGAATGGAGTTAATAGAGAAGAAAACTCTGTGGATTTGTATAATAGGAAAAAAAAGTTAATTTAGTAGAATAATTACATTGGAAAGAAATAGAGACGTAAATGGAAAACTCTAGACCTTAGATGAAGTTACAGAGTTAACAGGTTTTCTGGAAAAAAAAAAGGAAAGAACTTAGAGCATATGAGAAGATCATCCAATCCTTAGAGCGACGGCCGAAGCCTCAAACATTAAGTTGATTGGAACTTATACTCCGCCCTTAGACTACAAGGAAAGAATCGGCAATACAAAACTTCCTCATGATAACTGAACAACAGTGGAAAAATTTATCAGTCAAAAACCCTCTGACGAACTCCAGTGCAGAAAAGAACCTTTATAGAGAAAAATTATTTAACAGGTTAAGTCGAGAGAAAATATATACAGAATGATTGCAAACTTATGCATGCATGAAGATAACGGAATAAAATAAACTGTGTAGAACAACTGTAATAACAGTCCAAGTAAGTTCCAGGAAAATAAATCGAGAATTCTCATAAGAAGAAAATACCAGTGGTATCATATGTATAAATAAATAACATCATTCCAATGGGTACAGTCCATAGTTAAAAATTGAACTTAAAAGAGAAAGAATTTTTTATAGACTCGAGGAGATGCAAAAACCCTGATAAACATTACTGCCTGATAGGCAATACCATCCAAGAGTTTAGGGTAAAGAACCCGAAAAGTAACAGTGCTTTTGTGCAGAGTATGATGTTTCTTATAACTAGATACAAAGAAAATGAGAAAGCCTTGGGGCTAATCCTTTACACAGTAAAAATTAACGAGGCCATGGAATTTAATGAAGAAAAACCAAGCCTAGGGTAAACTATTTCGAATTAACTCCTACCCTGATAAGCAGGCTGGAAGATTAAACCAGAGCAAATCCACATAGTTTTCACCGAGATAATAAGTTAGGTTCTACTTAAGCCATGAATCCACTTCTTCTTGCAGTATACTGACCAGGGTACCTGCAAGAATAGCTGGAGTGGAGTTAACGCCGGAGCAAGCTCGAAGTCATCAGGAAGCGGAACTTAGGGTTCGAACCAACCTGGAAATACAATTAAAAAGAAAACTGGTCAAGAATCGGTGAAAGGAAACTCTAAATAGCAGAATTCAACAAGTGCACAATAAATAGATAAGCAATTACTTTGTTTGTATACCTGTGAAACGGGGGAACCAGAATTCATTTGCATGGGGGAAAACCTTGTGCTAAAAGAAACATAAGGGAGTGAATTAGGGAGGGCAAAGCCCAGCAAGAAAAGTATACTCCTTCACACAAACAATTAGGTGGAGGTTTACAGTGTATAACGGCGAATAATAGTATGAATAAGTTTGGAGTAGGTTCGTTTTTCTTACCGGTGGAATGAGGTGATGATGTGAAGTCGAACCAGAGCTGGGTTCTGTTCAAGGCGAAACCCATGACTGCTGGAAATTCGACCCTGTTTTGTAAACGAAAACTCCGAAAATCATTCTGCTGAAGCGCACGAAACATTTAAACCCCGCAAGTGTTACAGAACCTTATTCTAAGCCTTGAACGGGAATTTTTGTGCATAGAAAGGATTACCTCACCCGAAAACTCCCGAGGGCATTTCAGCCAGGCTAGGGCGAAACCCTGTTGTAGAGCGGATGGAATGAACTGCGCAAATGATGACTAACAGGTTTGTGAATACCGCGGGGAGACCAAATGCGTTTTCTGAGATTCGCTATGGAGAATTCATTACACCTGTCAAACGATTTAATAATATGGTACTGGCATCGCAGAGAAAATTGAGGCACTTGACTTGGCAGAAGAATGGTGCGCCAAGTGGCTAAGTCATTAGCCAACAGTGAGGAGTATTAAAGACTGGAGTGTTGTGGAAATCCAAAAGCATCCAGAGAGATACCAGACAGCTAGATGATAAGTTTCACTTTCAGCGAGAGTACTATTGGTTTTTAAATAATAACGAGCGTGAATTGTCACCGCCAAGACCATTTCATTAAAATCAAACATAGATGTGACAGGTTTATGGTGATGCGCATGGGTTGATTAAACTGTTATTGTTTTTTTTTTACCATAGTTTAGAGTGGGATAATTTGTCGTGAAATGCAACTGAGTAATTGTTGTATGGTGTATTATGTGTGGTAAATGAAATTTTTTTTTTACTATATGCGAAATCTGGTTTATGTTTATGACACAAAATTTATTTCATCATTAAAGTTATTTTACAATATTTATCATCTCAATAAACTGAGGTAACTAATAAAATTCAAAATTTAAATGGCTCAATAAATCTTAGACATATTTAACATATTTAAAATGGTTATGTTAATATTAGATGTATTTACATATTATTGATAAAATTAAGCATATGTTCCTCATATTATCGATAGATTTTCCTTGGTCGCACATGACTGAAACTAGATTAGATCCATCTTAACTTCGGATCTATCAAGCCCCAAGAAGGATCAAATCTCTCGAGGTGAAAACCTTTCCTCAAGTTTTGCACTCAAAATAGAGGTTTTCACCTCGAGAGATTTGATCCCTCTAGGCACTTGATAGATCCGGAGTTAAGATCGATCTAGGCTGGTAATTAACGTATGCCTATGATTGTCTTGGTGTTGTAGATTAATAATAAAAATGCAAAACAGATACCAGCCTTTTCATAGATGTGTGCATACAGAGTGCACTGTACTATATATTCCTTTTCAACTAAACTTATAAATAAATAAAAATGATCAAATTTACAATGGCAAGTTTTCTTATATGGAAGAATATGATTCCGTCTCTATTACACAAATATCTTGTTTTTAGTCATCGAATTATTATGAATATTGTAATAATACTTTAATTTTTTTTTATAATAATATTTACATTATAAGGTGTTAATATTTGAAAACAACTTTTGTAGCGACCGTTCTCTTCATGTTTGAGACATTGGATCAAATGTTACACAATTAAAATGTTTTAGGCCATTAGATCAAATAAATATTTTTATATATGATTTTTATAATATTAGTTTTTTTCTTTTTAATAAGTTAGATTGAATTTAAGTTGCAGTAATGATAGAAAGGTTGTAATTTCATGTTTAACATTTTGACTATGTCAAATTATACAAAATTAAAAATAAAAGTAAATTAAATAAAGAGATTGACATAATGTAATGAACATTTTAACTAGATCAAAATACAATAAAAAATAAAAATAATAAAATAAATAATAATAAACTCTAAATACAACCCATGGTATTGATCCATGGTATTCATGTGGAATGTAGTTTCTTTATAGGGAAACTAAGAAACTAATTATTTAATAAAATTATTTTTAAATGGTTATAACCATTATTTCTTTCTAAATAAGACTAATCTATTAATTTATAAAAGTACTGTTACAAAACTACCCTCGCTGCTGCTGTGTGAGCCAGCTAGCTGGGACTGATTATCATCATTGTTCTTGATTGTTTTGGGTCGCCCAGAGTGGGAAACCAACCCATTAAGCAGAATGTGCTGGGCCGCCCTTAGAAGGGAAACCGGCCAGAGGATTATACATAAAATGTAAACAGCAATGTAAAAGCTAGAAACATCATGCTGCTCATCAGTGGAGCAATTGAAACAGCAAAACTCAAAAAAACCAGAAGTGAATGAGCCAGGGGATTTAGCACTCGTGCTCGGTAGACATTGGTTCCTCTTCAATCCTGCATGCATATTCATTCTCCTCGCTACTGTCCTCCTTTCCTGCATGGCTGTCAGTCTGCAAATCTTTGTTGTCAGCTCCAGAACGCAGCTCCGTGAGTGGTGGGGGAGAGGGGCGATGGTCAATGGGGGGGGAGGGGGCGGAGCAAGGCGGGATTTCCTCACGGAGAGAAACAGAGATGAAGGCGGTGATGATGGAGTCGAAGGAGGTGCAGTGGAATTGGAGCTCTGCATTTTGAGTAGTTTGTCTGATAGTGGCGCCCCGAATGCGACTTTCCCGTGGAATGGGCTGACTGGGAGGGGCAGGGTAGTCGGAGGGAGGCTGACTGGAATGAGCAAGAGCTTCAGGAGGACGACCAAGACCAGGAGGCTCAGAGGCGGGAGGGGGCTGACAAGGGAAATCACCAGAACTCCTAGCACGAACACGACTTCGACCTTTGCCTGCATGAACATAATTCACAGCACGTCATCCTCTGCCTCTGCCTCTGCCTCCACCACCGCGAGAGGCAGGCGGGGGCGTGTGAGCGTCATCCTCAGAGGACGAGCTGAGTTCAGATAGCGGGGAAGGAGGATTTTCGTGAGCCAGACCTCGACTCGTGCCCCTTCTACAGCGCATGCGCTGCCTGAGGCGTGGCATAGCTAACGAAAGGTGGCGCGTGCGAGGACTGCCAAGGAGAGGGTGCGGAGCTTGAGGAATGGTGAGGAGGCTTCCAGGGTTATGCCAACCAGATGAAGAAGCACTATAACCAGAGATACAATTGCTAGTGGAGAAATTGTCCGAGGAATGCAAATTGAGACCAGAGGGAGCCGAATTACCTGCAGTGAGCACTGCTGTAGCTCCAATTGAGGCCGAAGCACCGCAGAAGGGGCTGTTGGAGAAATGAACGCCCGGGACGATCTCCAGACAGGCGAAAATGCTGCAGCGGCGTCCAGTCTGCGTCTTGCAGCTGGAATTGGCACATCCGAGCGAAAAAACAGCGTCAAGAGGGTTCAGAGGTCCGCCATGGCCCTCATCGTTCTGCACTCCCTCCATATTGCAAACGTTCCACAAAACCATCACCATATACCCGGGAGCGATGGTGCAATAACTACCTCTCTGTTCAGATCGAGGCGTATTAATAACGCCAGCAAGTGTAGTGCCATGGGCCATGTGGGTACGGCGTGTGGGCAGCGTTGGAGGCTGCGCGCGAGCCCAAGGCTCATTAACTCCCTTCTGCAGCCGCATCCGGCGTATTTCTTTAAAATTTTACTTAATAAAATGTATCTAAATTTTCATACATCCAAATATACATAGTTTTTCTTGTTCCATATTATTTTTCCTACAACCATTTAATTATTCCAAAATTACATGGTTTTTTGTGTTATATACTATTTATGTTACAACTATTTTATAATTCACAAGTATTATTTCTTAATATATAAGATATTACATTAATAATGATACAACCCATGGTATTGACCCATGGTATTCATGTGGAATGTAGTTTCTTTATAAGCGGGAACTATGATGGCCTAAATCAATCTTAACTCTGGATCTAAACTAATCATTTAATATACTTATTTTTAAAAGTTTATAACCATTATTCTTTTAAAATTTTACTTAATAAAATGTATCTAAATTTTCATACATCCAAATATACATAGTTTTTCTTGTTGTGTATTATTTTTGTTACAACTATTTTATTATTTGAAAAATAGATATTTTTTTTTTCTTATATATTATTTATGTTACAGTTATTTTATAATTCATGAGTATTATTTCTTAATATATAAAAAATTAAATTAATAATGAAATTTTTTAAAATATGTGATCTTTTTTAAATTTCCAAACTACTTCAGAGGACATTATTTATTTTGAGCAATAATGATGAATGTTCATAATTCTCATTTCTTAAATGACACTAAATTTACCTTACAATTGTTTGTATCAAAGTCAAAGATAGATAAGAAATGGGACATGGTGAAGAGAAGCTTCCAACCTTACAACAAGCCCTAAAAAGACATAATGTTGAATGTATGGAATCCATTTTCCCTGATACACATGAGAAGTGCAATGAAAAATCTTGGAATTTGGAAAATTTCATGAAGCTTATCTCATGTTCCATTCATTTATATCTGAAGTATATGAAATAATAAAAGAACGGAAATGTATACCTATCTAGAATGTATAATTCTCTAGAAGGAGACGACATCGACAAGGCTATGGAGGACCAAATAGCAGAATTAAAAATAGAAGAGGAATCTTCAGAAAATGGGTTACTCAAGGATTTTGGAATCGAGATGAGCTACATTATCTCACTGATTCAAGAAAGCGCTTAAAAAAGAGACAAACAATAGTAATATAGAGACAATTTATTCATAAATAAGAGAAAGCCAAAATTATAACCCAAGATAGAGTTATGGGAAGAGAAACATGCCAATTGTAAGGAGGACTCAGAAAATACTAGACAAAAGACACTTACCTATTATAATCAGTTAAAAAAAAAGGTATCTCTAAATGGTCACTTCAGAGGAATCTATTATTTAAAATATTGGAAAATAATTTTATTTCAAAACAAAAATGTACTATCACTAGGGAAGGGAGTTATTACATTATAAATTTGTTCCCATTATTGTCGCTACAAAATTTGATTGTTGCCTTTTATTTTATGGCAAAATAAATGATCTTAAAAAGGCACTAAATTCTTGAATTATGATCCTTAAAGAAGTCACTAGATTCCCTGATTATGAGTTAATTTTTTCTTGTTACTTTTTGGTATTCATGATGTTTGTTATTCTAACTGAAGTAAAAAGTTCCAAAGAAGTGGAATTATAGAAATATGTTTGTAGATAATTTATTAATACAAATTATGTGAAATATGATTTTAGATAATTTATTAACGTAAATTATCTGAACTGAGTTTAATTAATCATCTACAAGGGTTAAAAAGGGCCCAAATGTCTCTTTTCCATAAAATTGAAAATTAAGATAACTCTATCCTCTATGCTCAAATGATAGGTGAAGGTTGATTTACCATACTTAAGATTCGTAGTTGTCTCTTATGAAGTACAACATGTCATAGTGATAAGTTTTTATTCCATTAAATAATTCTAGCTATAGAGCAGAGTTATAGTACTATGAGTAGTATTAGAGGAATTCAACGTTGGGAATGTGATAGAAGAAAATAATTTTGTGGAATGCTGAATTCTACCCAACTTGGTCATAAAAACCAAGTGCATCCTTCATGCATTAAAAAAATAAACATGCAGATTTAGTTAGATAGAGTTCCTGAGTACTTTGGCCAAAATGTCTCATCTATTATGAAAAAACACATCTTACATGCACTTAATAACAAATAAGTTGTTCCACATCAATTACCCAGTATGGATATTTTTTTTTGAAGTCCGGTAAACATAATTCTCCACCCCTTATTCTGTAGAATCGGTAGAAATTTCCTACTACCTCTTCTTTCTTATATGTTATTCTTTCCTATACCACAACCTTACAACATTTCCTTTACAACATGTGGTGCAATTTCTACTTTTATTCCTTACCATATATAAAATAATTTTTAAAGAAAAACATGTATTTTTATAGAAAGACCAAATTACACACAAGGAATCTTATCTACATATCTTCCCTTTTGCTCTATTTAAAAACCTTACAAGACCAGATATCTTGATTCTTGCTTTATTTTGAAAAAGAACAGATATTATGTATATATTCTTGATTGTATTTTAATAACTAAAATCAAAACTTACAATATGATATTCAATCTGTGACAAACACTCTAAAACAAACTCGCATAGTAAAAAAAAATACCACAATAAAAAAAAAATTAATATCTAGTACAAGCAAAGGTTTATCGGTACTGTTTTTTTGGATTTAACTGTTATAATCATATATATAAGCAAACGTCGCAACCCAAACTATATATTAGTGATGGCGATTAATATCGCATCCACCGAGGTTCACACAGTTCAAAACACTAACTTTGATTACGGAAGTCATAAATTACAATTGTAAAGTTCACATGGTATAAGGGTTCAAGTTGTAAGGCTCGCATAATGCATAAATGATTTCGGATAAGATTTTGGTGCGAAGTTTAATGTTTATCCTGTTGTGAATCCCCAATCTAGAATGTATATATATTCCCGCCTTAAATCTCCTCCATACCTGGCGGCAAACTCGACACCTGTAACCCCGCTCTGCTATCACGGCAGGCTCACCTCGACCATTACGCAGAGTTGTACAGGTAATTCACTTCACCGAGGACAGGTGTATTTAATGTGCAGGGTTCCTTGGTATGGGCAAAGGATCGCGGAACAAAACACTTGTTCACCGGAAAGTCGGTTCATTCCGCCTTGCTCTACTGCTCGGAGGGCTGAGATTTTCTCTGCAGGTAAAACCCTTGGCGATGTGTTAAGGCTAGGCGATTGAACGACATGATTTCATTAGCATTGGTTTGCTGATAAACTTCACGCCCTAAGAATGTCTTTCGACTATTCTCAGAAGCCGACTGATAGTGGGAAATCCATCTGCCACGATGCGACCTTCTCAGGCTTCGATTCTTCAAAAGCCCCAAAGATTCGTCACTGGAATCCTACAGGTAAAAACCTACTGCTTTCTGTTCTCAGTTCGATATTTCCTTAATGCCATACCTTGACTCGTCTCTTATCTGGAACCCCTGGATAACTTACCCATTTATTTTATTTTTTTGTTTTACTTGATTGTTGTTCTTCCAGGATTTGTCCGGCCAGGTGTTAATGTTCCGCCTACAGGTATCTTACTGAGTCCTGCATGCGGCTGGCTCTAGTTATTTGTACTTCATTCTAATCTAACATGTTAATCGAACTGCTCTTTGTTTATTTCTTTTGCAGGTTTGTTACAAAAACCCCAAGCTTCCGCTTTTTCGGTCTCCTCTACAACTCGAGCGCCATTTAAAATTCCTTTCTTTTCATCTACCCGTGCAGGTGGTTCAAGTCAGTAACTCGCTTGGCCACCGAACCGCCGAGAGCTGGCTTTGGCTCCTAGTTGTTTTCCGGATTTAAGCCTGTGTAATTTCATTTGTCTTATTTCGCTCAGATGTAATAAAGAGCTGGACATTATGAGGTTTTAGTTGATACGTTAGCACTAAACTTTGTATAGACCAGTCTCGCCCTCGGCGCAGCCCTGGTTCCGTTGTTTTTACAACCTTTACTCTACTTCTAATTATGTAATTTTCAGTCGTAATCCCTTAAGATTCTGCTTACGAGGGTTATTAAATGTTGTAGCTGATTTTCAGTTGTTTTGATGGCTATGGAAGCATTTTGGCAATATATATATAATTTTTGTCTTTCTGGAATTTCTCTAAACAGTACATCGTTCAATATATGTTTTTTTTCCGTGTTGGTTATAAGAGAAATTTGCCGTGGAATTTCTAGAATGGTTATTACAGTATTCTAGTTCATGGCACTAAACAGAATCTTAATCTAAGAACATATTACATATTGCATGTCTCTAGATATGTATGTAGTTTCTCTGCTTTTTACGCCGTCGGCAACAGGTGCCTCAGCCTATTCACAGTTTGTATCTGTAGTTTTCTTTTTCATAAATTATGGATTTCCTGACTTAGGTTATCGAAGTATTTTCATTGGTATGCATACTGCCGGTTTGGTTACAGTTTTGAAATAATGTTTATTTATGATTCCCTTAGGTTATAAGGTGCCAATCTGCCTCATAAAGACTGCGTATAGATATTTGCCACGAGCAGGTTCAGGAATGGTTATACTACCAACCCGGTCCACAAGCTCACTTTGGCTTTTTATATTTTGCACTTCATTACTATGAAGCTCTCTAAGTTCCTATTTTTTTGAATTCACTTGCTTACTGTCCCTTCAAACAGAATACGAACTTCATTGTTATTTCCACAGTTTCTTTATGTAGTACTGCTATACCCAAAATGATTTTTTTTACTATTTCAGAAAATACATTTCTTTGCTTTTATTCATGTTAGACAGGTGGTAAGTTAAACCTTCTCGGTAACAGATATCAACTAAGAAGCTATCAGAATATCTTTCAGAACAATTTTAACAAACATTATCGTCTTCTCCTACAAGAAGCTTCTTCTACTATTTAATGGTCATTTTCATTACAAGTAACAACATCTACCTGTTAATCTTATTTCCACACACATTTCCTTTTTTACACATTGTTCGTATTACTGAACATTCTTGAACCGGAGTCTATTACAACAGTTTTGTTCCCTTCACATTTTAACAACAAAAGAAATATCACAGTTAGCTAACTACAGTTTTCCTTTCTGATTTTCAAGTTTTATGTACCTATCTGTAGTGAGGAAAAAACTCCTTAATGACTGAGGTCCTCCCAACCTTCAAGAGAGGCAATGACGTCCTTACCTTGCCCCCGAGCTCCGGAAATTGAACAGTGCCCCAGGAAAATCAGTGGATAATTTCCTTCTTCTGTGACCTCTGGATTAATCCAGTCAACAGACAGAAATTCTTGCTCATAAGGGTTGCAGAAGTAATTTCAACTAGTTTACCACCCAGCTCTAGAAGATACTTCACCCTTTTGCTAGAAATTTCACAGAACCCCTACCCCTCTTTTGGAGTTCCTTTTATTCCAGAGGGTAGGTAACTGTCTCCCAACTGATTCCCAACCACTTTCAATTCCAGAAACTTCACCGACAGTCTAGCAAGGGTTTCCTCTTTCTTTATTTTCTTTTAATTCCTCAGTAAATAATAAAATGAGATATTTAAAATTATGAGCCATTGCCAATAAGTTTTCTTTGTCCCAAAATAACAAAAGAAAAATAAACAAAATAAAACTAAAAAGACTAATTAAACTAACAGTCTTTTAACTAATTGTAATTAGTTGTCTCTTAATGAGGGTGTCACAGCTTCCCCCCCTAGAAGTAACACCGTCCTCGGTGTTTTAGCCCCTCTCTAGAAAGAGTTCGGGGTAAGCTTCCTGCATAAACTTTTCTTCCTCCCAGGTAGCTTCATTCGGTCCAAAGTGCTTCCACTTCACTTTCACCTGAACGACCACCCTTTTGCGGAGTTTAACCTCCCTTCTATCAAGTATGCGTAGAGGCTCTACCAGGAACTCTCCGTCCAGTTCTACCTAAAAGACACAAAATAATTTTTAAATCAATACATTTCAAGATATTTCAATCTTATACTAGAATTATTTATCCCCCTTCCTACCTGAATATTCTGCCAATGGATTACATGTTTCTCATCGTGTATGTATCGTTTTAGTAAAGATACATGAAACACATTATGTACTCGAATGTGACTGGGTAATGCCAATCTATAGGCTACTGGTCCGATTCTTTCCAATATTTGGAAAGGGCCGCAATACCGAGGAGCCAGCTTAGCACAAGAAGTCCACCTCATAGTGCTTCTCTTAGGCTTAATTCGCATGTACACATGATCTCCTACTTCAAATTCTCGGTAGGATCTTTTCCGGTCTACGTAAACTTTTTGTCTATCTTGCGCGGCTTTCAAATTCTGCCTTAAACACTTTACCTCTGCCTCCATCTCAGCCAGCATCTCAGGACCCAACAACAATTTTGTTTCGGGGCTGCTCCAATTTATAGGTGTGCGACATTGCCTACCATATAAGGCTTTAAAAGGACTCATCTTCAGAGACTCTTGATACCCATTATTGTATGCAAACTTTACCAGGTGCAAGTAATCCTCCCACTTGGTGGGTTTCTGCATTACATACATTCATAGCATGTCTTCTAAGATCTGATTCACGCGCTCTGTATGCCCATCTATTTGAGGATGATAAGCAGTGCTAAAGTGTATCTGGGTCCCCAATCCAGTAAATAAAGTTTTCCAAATTGCAGACGTAAATTTAACGTCTCGGTCCGAGCTCACAGTTTTAGGGATGCCATGCAGCCTAAAAATCTCCTTCATAAATATATCCGCAATTTTTACCCTCTTAAAGGTAGATTGCACATGTATAAAATGAGCAGACTTACTTAGTCTGTCTACTACTACCATAATAGAGTCATTCTGCTTCCTTGTTCGTGGTAACCCTCTAATGAAGTCCAATGAGATAACCTCCCACTTCCATTCAGGAATAGGTATAGGCTGCAATAACCCAACAGGATGTTGATGTTCATCTTTAACCTGTTGACACTCTAAACACTTGCTTATGTAGGCAGCAATGTCTTTACGCATTCTTGGCCAATAATAAACTTTCCTTACAGCTGTAAGAATCTTCTGATATCCAGGATGACCAGCGTAATTACTGCAGTGAAATTCATTCAGGATCAGTTCTTTAAGATTAGTGCGGTTAGGCACATAAATCTTTCTGCGAAAGGTTAAAGCCTGGTCCTCACTCTCTCTAAACTCTGTCACTTTGTCTTGCTGTTTGTCACTCCTCATCTGCTGCCATAGGAACTTATATTCTGGGTCGTTTTGGGCTTCATCCTTCAATTGATTCAACAGTTGGCTTTCCAAATGGTTAAAATATAGCGCAAACAGACCATGTAATTTCCGACTTAAAACGTCGGCAACTCTATTTTCTTTCCCTTTAACGTGTTGAATGTCCATGTCGAACTCGCTCAAAAATGCATTCCATCTCCCCTGTCTAGAGTTTAAATCTTCCTGTTTGAAATAGCTGGTCAGGCTGCTATGATCCATTTTCAGCACAAATCTCTTGCCCAGTAGATAATGCCTCCACACTCGAAGGGCGTGAACTACCGTTGTAAGTTCCAAATCATAAGCAAAATATTTCTGCTCATAGTGCTTAAGTTTCCTTGACTCATAAGCTATTACTTTTCCTTCTTGAGTTAGTACTGCTCCAACTCCTTCTTTACAAGCATCCATACAGACTTCATAATCTTTTTCTGGGTCCGCTGCCTTCAATACTGGAGTTGTAGTTAGGAGTTGTTTTAATTTTTCAAAGCTGTCTTGGAATTCTTTTGACCATCTAAAAATATTGCCCTTCCTCTGCAACGAGGTGATGGGAAAGGCAATTTTGGAGAATCCTGCTATGAATCTTCTATAATACCCGGCTAAGCCCATGAAGGATCTAATGTCCACCACATTCCGAGGCACTTGCCACTCCATGATGGCTTTGATCTTTTCAGGATCAACAGCTATCCCTTCAGCTGTTATGACATGTCCCAGGTACTGGATTTCTGTTTTAAAGAAATCGCATTTGCTGAATTTAGCATAGAGCTGATGTTTTCTTAGCATTTCCAATACTAAACGCAAATGTTCCTTATGCTCTGCTTCATCTTTAGAGTACACCAGAATATTGTCAATAAATATGAGCACAAGACTGTCTAGAAATTGATGAAACACGCCATTCATTAGCCTCATAAAAGTTGCTGGAAAATTGGTTAGTCCAAAGGGCAGCACAACAAACTCGTAATGACCATATCGGGTGCGGAAGGTTGTTTTGCAGATATCCTCATCCTTAATCCGAACTTGATGATATCCGGATCTTAGTTCAATCTTGGAAAATACCTTAGCCCCTCTCACCTGGTCAAACAGATCGTCAATTCTTGGTAGAGGGTACTTGTTCTTGACAGTTAGCTTATTAAGCTGTCTGTAGTCCATACACATGCGCATTTTCCCATCTTTCTTTTTAACGAAAAGGACTGGTGCGCCCCAAGGAGACACACTTGGACGAATATAGCCCTTGTCTAGCAACTCTTTGAACTGTATTTTTAATTATGTTAACTCCGGCACGCTCATCCGGTATGGGGCTCTTGATACTGGTGAGGCACCTGGTAGCAACTCAATAATAAAATCAATATCCCTTTTGGGTGGTAGACCAGGAATTTCCTCTGGAAATACGTCTAAAAATTCCTGCACCACAGGAATATCTTCCAGTACTGGGGCCTTTTCCTTAGAATCTATGTATCCTACTTGAATAGCATACAACTGGCACCCTTTCCTAATACACTTACCTAACTGAGATGTTGTTATTGGTCGTATTTGTACAGGCTTTTTAACCCCTTGAACTACTTTCCACGTTCCATCCTGTTTTCTGAATGTGATGGTCTTCTCCTTACAGTCTACCACTGTCCAATGTTTTTCCAGCCAATCCATACCCAATAACACATCGTACGATCCCAATGGTAAGATATTTAGATCTACCTCTATCTGCTGTTCTGCCACTTCCAGTACACAGTTAGGAATTTTTTCTGTTACCTTACGTTTCGCCCCAGTGGCTAACTGTACCAGCCACGAGTTCCTAAATTTCTGTTCTTTTAGTTTACATAACTCTACCAACTTAGGACTGATATAACTCAAACTTGCTCCAGGATCAACCAGAATTGAAACGGGTTTAGTTAGTAATGTACCTTCAAGTTCAATCATCGTAGGCTGAAAATCAGCCTGCCGATCTTCTAGCGATGCATTGATACGATGTACGCTACGTGCCATGTCTCCTACTGTAGATGCCTCCTGCAGATTTCCTACAGTTTCACTTTTATTCCGTCTGGGACAGCTCTTAAAATAATGAGCTTCCCCACAGCCCCAACACTGTAAGGGGGGTTTAGAATTATGTCCAAACTTAGGTTTACTTGACGCTTCTGTGGGCTTCTCCTCAGCTGGCCACTTGATTCTTTGGTGGTTTTTTCCGAACTGCTTGCTGATTGTGTTTCGTGTTGCATTCCTGAAACTGTTGTTTTTACTGTTCTTAAAAGTAGAGTTACTTTTCTGTCCTTTCTTTTGCTGCCAGCCTTTTACCACATCATTCTTGATTTTATTTTGCTGATAACACAATCGTGCTTTTCGGATAGCTTCATCCATAGTCTGAGGGTTAAAAAATTCTATCCTCTCTCTCATATTAGCAGGTAGACTACTTAAAAATCTCTATACCTTGGCCTTCTCTTCTCGAAGGTAAGGTACATATCGCAGCAGCGAAGTGAACTTTGTCACATATTCATCTATCGTCATTTGTCCCAACCGAAGGTCATGGAATTCCTTTGCTTTCTCATCATAAAATCTCTCTGTCAGATACTTATCTTTAAAATATTTCTGGAATAGTTCCCAGGTTATGTCGCGTTCATCAATGATGTGCACATTCTTCACCTCCTCCCACCACAGGGTGGCTTTTTCCCGTAATTGATATATAGCCAGCCTGGCCTTTAAGTTACTGCTGTACTCATAAACCTGGAAATATTTGTTTATATTTATTAACCAAGCTTCAGTCGCTTCTTCTGCCTCACCGTCAAATGGCGGTGGCTTAATCTTGTGAAATTCTCCTTGGAGCTCTACTTTTTGTCTCTTTAGGTCTTGTTGACTGGACAAGTTGCCCGACTCTGCCTCGTTATAGTTTCTATTTTTACTCCTCTGTGAGAAACTCCTTTCAGTTCTGTCCTCAGCATTATTCTGAGTCTGCTGGTTCTCTTTCTCTGTTGTTTCTTCTTTTTCAGCACTGGGGTGCTTCATCCCATGATTCTGCCTATCTAAAAAACTCTTTAGGATCTTCTCTTGATCCTGAAGCAACCTCTCATTATCTCTTCGAACCCTTACCATCTCTTCCTGAAGTTGTTGTACCGTGTTTAGCAAAAATGTAGTTTGCTATTGTTGTTCTTCAAGCAGTCGATTAGTCTTTTGGTGCTGCTCTACAGTCAACTGAACCCACATTTCCGGGTTTAAAATGGTGGGGAGTTGAGTCTCCTCAGGTTGCGTTGGTGTTGCCGTTTCGATTGCTCCCCTTGCTGCACTAATCACAATCATTATGTTAGTAGACCCCTTAAGATCCCAGTGTGGCAACCTATGCTTTGATACCACTTGTCACAAACACTCTAAAACAAACTCACATAGTAAAAAAAATACCATAATAAAAAAAAATTTAATATCTAGTATAAGCAAAGGTTTATCGGTACTATTTTTTTGGATTTAACTGTTATAATCATATATATAAACAAACGTCGTAACCCAAACTATATATTAGTAATGGCGATTAATATCGCATCCACCGAGGTTCACACAGTTCAAAACATTAACTTTGATTGCGGAAGTCATAAATTACAATTGTAAATTTCACATGGTATAAGGGTTCAAGTTGTAAGGCTCGCATAATGCATAAATGATTTCGGATAAGATTTTGGTGCAAAGTTCAATGTTTATCCTGTTGTGAATCCCCAATCTGGAATGTATATATATTCCCGCCTTAAATCTCCTCCATACCTGGCGGAAAACACGACACCTGTAACCCCGCTCTGCTATCACGGCAGGCTCACCTCGACCATTACGCAGAGTTGTACAGGGCATTCACTTCACCGAGGACAGGCGTATTCAATGTGCAGGGTTCCTCGGTATGGGCAGAGGCTCGCAGAACAAAACACTCGTTCACCGGAAAGTCGGTTCATTCCGCCTTGCTCTCCTGCTCGGAGGGCCGAGCTTTGCTCTGCAGGTAAAACCCTTGGCGATGTGTTAAGGCTAGGCAATTGAACGGCATGATTTCATTAGCATTGGTTTGCTGATAAACTTCACACCCTAAGAATGTCTTTCAACTGTTCTCAGAAGCCAACTGACAGTGGGAAATCCATCTGCCACGATGTGACCTTCTCAGTCTTCGATTCTTCAAAAGCCCCAAAGATTCGTCACCGGAATCCTACAGGTAAAAACCTACTACTTTCTATTCTTAGTTCGATATTTCCTTAATGCCATACCTTGACTCGTCTCTTATTTGGAACCCCTGGATAACTTACCCATTTATTTTATTTTTTTGTTTTACTTGATTGTTGTTCTTCCAGGATTTGTCCGTCCAGGCATTAATGTTCTGCCTACAGGTATCTTACTGAGTCCTGCATGCGGCTGGCTCTAGTTATTTGTATTTCATTCTACTCTAACATGTTAATCGAACTTCTCTTTGTTTATTTATTTTGTAGGTTTGTTACAAAAACCCCAAGCTTCCGCTTTTTCGGTCTCCTCTACAACTCGAGTGCCATTTAAAAGTCCTTTCTTTTCATCTACCCGTGCAGGTGGTTCAGGTCAGTAACTCGCTTGGCCACCAAACCGCCGAGAGTTGGCTTCGGCTCCTAGTTGTTTTCCGGATTTAAGCCTGTGTAATTTCATTTGTCTTATTTCGCTCAGATGTAATAAAGAGCTGGACATTATGAGGTTTTAGTTGATACGTTAGCACTAAAATTTGTATAGACCGGTCTCGCCCTCAGCGCAGCCCTGGTTCCGTTGTTTTTATAATCTTTACTCTACTTCTAATTATGTAATTTTCAGTCGGAATCCCTTAAGATTCTGCTTACGAGGGTTATTAACTGCTGTAGCTGATTTTCAGTTGTTTTGATGGCTATGGAAGCATTTTGGCAATATATATATAATTTTTGTCTTTCTGGAATTTCTCTAAACAGTACATCGTTCAATATATGTTTTTTTTCCGTGTTGGTTATAAGAGAAATTTATCGTGGAATTTCCAGTATGGTTATTACAGTATTCTAGTTCATGGCACTAAACAGAATCTTAATCTAAGAACATATTACATATTGCATGTCTCTAGATATGTATGTAGTTTCTCTGCTTTTTATGCTGTCGGCAACAGGTGCCTCGGCCTATTCACAGTTTGTATCTGTATTTTTCTTTTTCATAAATTATGGATTTCCTGACTCAGGTTATCGAAGTATTTTCGTTGGTATGCATACTTCCGGTTTGGTTACAGTTTTGAAATAATGTTTATTTATGATTCCCTTAGGTTATAAGGCGCCAGTCTGCCTCATAAAGACTGCGTATAGATATTAGCCACGAGCAGGTTCAGGAATGGTTATACTACCAACCCGGTCCACAAGCTCACTTTGGCTTTTTATATTCTGCACTTCATTACTATGAAGCTCTCTAAGTTCCTATTTTTTTGAATTCACTTGTTTACTGTCCCTTCAAACAGAATACAAACTTCATTGTTATTTCCACAGTTTCTTTATGTAGTACTGCTATACCCAAAATGAATTTTTTTTACTATGTCAGAAAATACATTTCTTTGCTTTTATTCATGTCAGACAGGTGGTAAGTTAAACCTTCTCGGTAACAGATATCAACTAAGAAGCTATCAGAATATCTTTCAGAACAATTTTCACAAACATTATCGTCTTCTCCAACGAGAAGCTTCTTCTACTATTTAATGGTCATTTTCATTATAGGTAACAACATCTACCTGTTAATCTTATTTCCACACACATTTCCTGTTTTACACATTGCTCGTATTACTGAACATTCTTGAACCGGATTCTATTACAACAGTTTTGTTCCCTTCACATTTTAACAACAAAAGAAATATAACAGTTAGCTAACTACAGTTTTCCTTTCTGATTTTCAAGTTTGATGTACTTATCTGTACTGAGGAAAAAACTCCTTAATGACTGAGGTCCTCCCAACCTTCAAGAGAGGCAGTGACGTCCTCACCTTGCCCCCGAGCTCCGGAAATTGAACAGTGCCCCAGGAAAATCAGTGGATAATTTCCTTCTTCTGTGACCTCTGGATTAATCCAGTCAACAGACAGAAATTCTTGCTCATAAGGGTTGCAGAAGTAATTTCAACTGGTTTACCACCCAGCTCTAGAAGATAATTCACCCTTTTGCTAGCAATTTCATAGAACCCCTACCCCTCTTCTGGAGTTCCTTTTATTCTAGAGGGTAGGTAACTGTCTCCCAACTGATTCCCAACCACTTTCAATTCCAGAAACTTCACCAACAGTCTAGCAAGGGTTTCCTCTTTCTTTCTTTTCTTTTAATTCCTCAGTAAATAATAAAATGAGATATTTAAAATTATGAGCCATTGCCAATAAATTTTCTTTGTCCCAAAATAACAAAAGAAAAATAAACAAAATAAAACTAAAGAGACTAATTAAACTAACAGTCTTTTAACTAATTGTAATTAGTTGTCTCTTAATGAGAGTGTCGCACAATCATATTCTATCAATTTTTTTATATCAATATTAGCTATAACTGAATTTATTATATTTTTATATTTTTCATAATCTAAATTATAATTTAACATTTTTATTTATTAAATAATTTAGTTGTACATGTATCTTTTTATCTTTGTCTCTCACCTAATTGAAAATTCGTATCAAACCATCGTAAGTCCAATCAACAACACTTACTTTAGCAATCATTTATTTGATTTATGCATATTTTCATAGTCTAAATTATAGTCTAATATATTTCTTTATTAGATAATTTAGTTGTACATGTACCTTTTTATGCTATTCTCTTATCTAATTGCAAATTCCTATCAAACCAGTGTAAGACCCATCAACAACACTTACTTTAGCAATTATTTCTTGGATTTATGCATTCTATTTTGTACATAGAGATTCTTTTATCTCTCATGTTCATCATCTTGTATAAAATTTACAACAATAACTTATCTATTAGAAGATGTTATCTTAACAAAAATTAAAATGAGTATTCATAACTATAACACATATAACTCAACATAGAAAGGAAACCTTCATTGTATCTATCATGGTATTTTAATAATTAATTTTCAAATTCAATAATTAAATTATAAAATAAATTTCATGTAAGCTTAATTATTCCATAGAGAATACCTAACCGTGAAATGTCTCTCACAGTTAGAGACCAATAACCCTTTTGATTCTAGGTTGTTTTATTTTATAGATTTCTAGCAACTTTTTTCCTAGACAATTTTGTTTTTTGTTTTTTTTAGAAAATTTCAAATATTTTTTCTCTTGGGAAAATCCATTGTGTGTAATTTACTGGCAACAACATTTTCTAAGAATACAAAAAATCTTCTAAACTCTACTGCTCTTTCCTCGATATTTTGAAGAAAACTATTTATTTACTCAAATAGTAATAAAATAATTTAATCATCACATAGATATCATCATTGCTTTTATCTCCCAAAAATATTTCAATATCTCAAAATAATAAATGTTTATAATGCTCATCAATAGATCAATAGAGTGTTACATAAAATAACTTATTGCAATTGCCACATCATATAAGAAAATATCTCAAATAATAACACACAAAATCTATTTTTTCATGTGATTACATTCAAAGTTATATATGTGTGTGGGGTGGAATTATATCACATGAAACCATGGAGTACTTTGGACCCACTTTTTGTGAATGGTAATATCTATATTATAAACCCTTATTACATTTACAACTTTTACCAATTGTAGTAGATACATGTAAATTTGTATGTATTTATATGATTGCATGTATGACAAAAATACAAAAATAAAAAGAAACCAAAAAAACAACTAATCAAATTTAAAAAGAATTTACAAATCATCACGTGCATAATGAATATGGAAGAAAACAAAATCAACAAATTTAAAATTAAAAAATAAATAAATAATAGATTTCAAAATAGTAAAAGAACACTTATTATGATGGTTACAATACATAAATCTTCGGAGTACATCCCCATTAGTACCAAAAACAATTAGCAATAATATCAAAAGATTTCACATATTATTTTAAACCACAAGAACTAATTCTTAAAGCTATATATATTATTAAAAAAAATTATCAATATTATTTTATTATTAACATTTACAATATGTGCTCAATAAATGATTGATTCAATTCCCTGCTCTATACATTATATCTTCACAAATTAACATGACATATACCATAATGTTCTTTCTATTCATTTAAATAAAAAACACCTATAAACAACATAAATTCAAACATCCTAAAATGAACTTAATTATAAACTTAAATATATATTTTTAAACTTAGATCATATTCTAAATATTAAAATACGATATAAAATTAATATACAAATAATAATAATAATAAACACCGACATAAATTATAGGAATGTTATATTGAACTAGTAAAAATGAGAGTGCAGTGAACGAGGGTTTCAAGACAGAGGTGAAGTTACAGTATATTTCCTTGGGATCTAAGCACAAGAAGCCAAAGGCGACTGGCCTCTCCATGGCTGCGTCCTCGGGAGGAGGGCCGCCACCCTCCTACCGCAGTATCGTAAGTGGTGACCATTCCCAACGGCCATCCCATTCAGAAACTGCTCAGTAATAGACATCTCTTGTATTGGGAGCAGCATGGCAAGCCAAGATGAAAGGAAACTGCTTGCCAAGGGCAGTCAAAAACCCAAGATTTGTTATCCCAGTGACAAAATTGGACGAGTATCATGGATATATGAAGAATCATGCTCTAATATGTAAGTTTATAGGTATTTGGCCTTCAGAAAAAGAATTACTGAAATGGATTCAAACAAAATGGCAGCCCAAAGGTCATATTGATCTGAAATTAGGGGCGAAAGGGCTTTTTACAGTTTTTTTTTCCAATTTAGCAGATAAAGAATGCATTTTTGAGGGAGGGCACTATTTTTATAGCAATGCAGGGCTTTTTCTCAGAAAATGGGAGGAATGTTATAACCCTGAACAAGAGAAATTTCTCGTTGCTCTTGTTTGGGTTCGGCTTTTTGGGCTCCCTATAGATTTTTGGGACCCTGAAATTTTGGAAGGAATAAAAAATTCTTTAGGTTCTTTTGTCAAAATTGCAAAATCCACTGCCTGGGGTCGATATACATCCTTTGCAAGAATCTGCGTGTATATGAATATCTCTGAACCCTTACCATAAATGATAGATTTGGAATACGAGGGTAAATTTTGGCAACAGCTTCTAGATTACGAGCATATCCCCTTTCGCTGTCATCATTGTTATGAGTACAGGCATCTGTACAAATCCTGCCCCTTAAATTCCCCTAAGCAACAACCTTCTAATGTTACTATTCCTGAGCAGCCACCACGGCAAGATGAAGAAGGGTTTGTTATGGTCTCCACTAAAAAACACCAACCACGTTCTGTAAACCCTCACCCTGGGTCGGCTACAAAACAAAACCCTCCTCGTTCAACAACAACTGAGAATCGGTACGAGGTCCTACAAGATGAAGGCAAACTGTCAGCTTCAGAAATTGCAGTGGAGGAACCGGTAGTTGGACATGCAGAGACGGCACATAAAAATCAATCTTCGAAGCAGAAAGCAGGGTCGGAAATGGATGCATCTGAAGAGAGCCCGGTGCAAGACCTCATTCAAATGGAGGTAGAAAAATCCAAAGAAGATTTGAGTGCAGAAGAGAAATTGTTGAAACGCCTCTTGTTTGAATGGCGAAATCTTGATGATCGATTCATCCCGGCTGATTAGAAGAAATTGTATAAGGAAAATTTTGAGCATTATCTTACATCTCAAGCCCAGCGAGAAACCCAAGAAAAAGCAGCAGGCAAAAAGGTGCCTCCCCCTTCAAAACCAGCAAGAAAGAGAGGACGTCCAACCCTGTAGGAATCAATACAGTTAGTTGGAGAAATGTTGATTAACACGGGCAAGATAATACCGTTAACAATGGTATGCCAACAACTACCCAAGAATCCCTAATGAAGGTACTCTCCTGGAACATCAGAGGTCTTAATAGCAAGGGTAAATAGAGATATTTGAAAGCCAAATTTCAGGCTGAGAAACCTCAAGTCATGCTACTACAAGAAACAAACGTTTCGGGGCAGAAGTTGTAGTTAATAATGCAATCTTTGAAAATGAAGTATGAAGTTATGGATATTGACTCGGTGGGCACCTCATAAGGCATAGCCATACCATGGAATGCTGCAGAGGTCAGTGCAGAAGGATGGATAGGCTGTCCCAGAATATTAACAGCTACCTTTCGTCAGATAGGCTCTGAGGCCAGGATTTTATTCTCGGCTGTTTATGGACCTCCCATTCCAGGAGAGAGAGCAGAGTTTTTACAAAGTATATGAAATTTGAGTACAATTCATAATGAAAAGTATTGGTTATTAGGTGGGGACTTTAACATGATATTGAATCTCTCAGAAAAGAAGGGAGGGCTACGAAGGTGTTGTACGGTACAACAACCCCCTCATTTTTAAATTGTTCACATCAAATAATGGGGACCCTTTGTATAAAAATTTTGGCTAAGCACCTTTAGGATTTTTATTAAGTCAATTATTTTACGATTTTGTTAATTTTTCATTTTTTTAGATTCATGTTTTGATTGCTTGGTTGAAATCGATTTTTTTATAAGCTTCCTATTGACGCTTGTTTCGTCTCCATTTAGTCAATAGGTTTGTAAATAGCACTCCTTTGAATTCTAATCGGTTATATGCTTTGGGTTAAGAATTGCGAGTTTAATAATGCATTTAGTTTAAATATTAACCCCTAGATTTGTTATTACTAACAATTTTATTTTTACTTATACGGTCAAATCATAAAACATAAAGCATCGGGATTTCGATAATTTACTCCAATTTTCAAATAAATTACTAAACTCGAAAAATCTGAAAAATCTAAAATATCAGAGTGGTTGTAGCTTATTTAAGCAAATCATCATTTTAGATAAATTCATAATCTAATTTAAACATCATTAAAATGAAAAAAAAAAAAAACTAACATTAAATTTTGAATTAATTAAATTAATTGTTATATTAAATATAATTAATTTAATTAAATTAAAAATTTTATATTAAAAATAAATATATAAAAAATAAAAACATAAAATAAATAAATAAATAAAAATTTTCATTGCATCGGAGAAATGCATCGGGTGTATATTTTAAAAGCTCCGATTGAGCCACATTTAATCCTTCCGATGCGATGAGCTCTTTTAATTATACCCGATGCGATGAGCTTACAAGTCACATTTCCGATGTGATGGGAGTTATATTGAATAGTATAAAGTTAGTGATAAAGGAGAAGTCATAGCGTTAAATTAAAGTAATGTTAGTTAGTTTTAAGAGTCATAACAATTAGTTTGAAATAATAGTTAGAATGTTATGGTAGGTATGTGAGTAATACGATAGCTTTAGTTTTATGTTAAGATTAATATTAATTTAGTATTAGTATAGATAGTTTAGTATAATGTTAAGTTAGTTAGTTTAATATTATTTTAAATGTTAATTTAATGATTAGTTTAATATTAGTGGAACATTAGTTTAATGTTAGTGGATTGTTAATATAAGTTAGTTTAATTTTAGATTAAATATAAAATATTTAAATAATTAATTTTAAATATTAATTAAATTAATTAATACATAATATAAATTTGATTTAATCAAATTTATTATTATTTAGATTAATTTGTTTATAAATAGTTAATTATATTAATTAGTTAGATTAATGTTTAATTAGTTTAATTTGTAATTAGCAATTAAATTAGAATTAATTATTAGTTAATTGTAGGCTAATTTAGGATTAGATTTTAATTAAAATTCTGATTTTTTAGCCTAACAACTGAATTTCCAGATTTATATCAGATTTGACTCATCAACTTTGGAGGCTCATAGATTGAGTTTTACTTGGTCAAATGAGGCCCAGGACGGCTCATTGGAAAGAGAAAATCAAGGAGAACATTTCTGAGGAGGTTTCAATAACAGATTTGATCATTTATTGGGTCAAAAATCAGGCAGAAGATCAAGCTCCGAATTTCTAAAAATAAAATCAATTTTCTGAGTTTTGTTTTCTTCATTTTTCATTTGCCCAGCCTCTTCTAATTGCAGATTCATGCATCAATATTATCCTTGGTTAATTAAGATCGTTATGAGTATCAATAAGAAGCTCAAATTTCCTTTTTATTTATTTAAATAGAATTTGATTGGATTTTTTTTAATGATAGAAATAATATTTGGATTTTATTGTTGCTTCTTAAATGATTTTTAATTTCTTTTTGCAGGAAAAACAATAGAAGGGATATTGAGGAAAAAGATTTCAATCAATGAGAAGACTCCAGCAATTAAAGATTGGAATTTTTGAGCAATTAAAGTTGGATTGAGCAGATTTTTCCTCAAACAAACTCTATTCTAAAAATACTTTTGGAATGATTATAAATTGCAGATTGCAAAATGTAAAAGGGGCTGCTCTCCTCTGCAATTCCAGACTTCTAAAAGCATTTCTGTTATAGGAATTTAGAGTTGTAGATGGGGAGGAGAGAAAGTTTCATATCTGAACATTATTGGGGGTTTATGCTTTATGTCTTTTATTATGCATGATGGGCAGAGTTTGCATTTCTGCAGCTCTAGTCTTGAAAGAAGAAATTCAAGTAATGTAAAGTACTGTTAGAGACCAGGATCAGAGAAGCAGATTCAATTAACTGGTATTTTTGGCATTTCTGTATCAAATACCAGTTTCTTTTTTATGTTAATAAAATTGTTGTTTCATTTTATTCATGTTTTGGCATTTCTGTTGATATGGATAATTTGTCTCAAATTGTTATGTATCTCTGTTCTTATGGATTTAACTCTGATTTCTGAGTAACGATTTGCTCAGAAATCTGTCTTACAAAACTGATTTTTTAAATAATAATATGTTGTGAATTTCTTCCACATATTATTGTTTAATTATTAGTTTGACTGATATGATAATCAATATCATTTTTGTGAACTTCTTCTGGATTATTGTTGATTTATTATTTCAGTCAAATGGTCTCAATTGAATATGTTTTGGTACTCACAAATGTGAGCTAAATTGAATTTCTTCGTTAGCTTGACATTAATTTAAAGCCAGACATATTTTAATCCTCATTACTTAATTATCTTGCTCTTAGTTGGGATAGATTTTCATCTACCTGATTAAGATAGGATTTAGATTAGTTTCTTTTTGCTTGCATTATAGAATAAGTTTGCATTTAGATTAATTTCTACATTCTTTTAAATCCTCTTCTCAAAGGGGCAAAGTCTTAGTTGTGGTTTGGCTGAACCCAAATCAGCTTAAGGGTCATTCTCTTGCCTGATCAGCAAGAAGAATTGATCTGATGTCCCTGTCTATTGGTAGTTAATGATATATCGTAAACCAATAGTGATAGGGAAAAGGTAACTGGACCTAGTTAAACCAGTCGGAGCCACTATCATAAACGGAAAAGGAGCTGCATTAAGGTCCGGACCGGGTGGTTATCCCCCAATGTTGTAGCAGCGATTTTCGAGGCTTCAACATTTTTGGCGCTAGAAGGAGGGCTTGAGATTTGTTTTACTTTGGAGTCTTTGAATTCTAATATTTCATTTTTATTACAATGGCTCATTTAAAACTTCCAATTTGGAGTTGTATACATGGACGTGCATCTTCCAATACTCCACCCGAAGTGGTAAGACTCTTGTCTCAGGTAAAGTTTGATGGTAAGAAAAATTCTTCTGCTTTTAATCATGTCTTTCAATTTATTCAAAATATTTCAAATTATGATTTTCAAGGGATTGATGAAGGCATTTTATGCAAAATTTTTACTCTCACATTTTCGGCAAAAGCCAGAAGCTGGTGTAGAACTCTTCCAGTTGCTTCAATCCACAGTTGGGATCAATTTGTTACAATTTTCGTTTGTAAATTTGACCACTATGATTATAATCAGGTATGTGATGAAATTGAATATCTACGAAATGAAAATGAGTCTGTTAGAGATTTTAATATTCGATTTCATTTGAATTGTTTAAAATTTAATTTCAATGATGAACCTATGAAAGAAGAATCACTAGATTGGTTTGAACATAATTATTCTCTTCCTCCCATTCCCAATCCATATGAAATTAGTTCAAGCTTTGTTCCATCCCCTTCCAACATAAATGAGAATTCCAATATGAATGTTCAAATAAATTATAATAAAGTGGTCTCACAAAGCTTGGAAAATATTTCTATTCAAATGAAAGAAGACAATAGCATCAATTTTGGAGAAAGAGTTGCTTTGGAATCTGAAAATTACTCTGCGGTCAATTCAGAAAATCAGATCGCAAATTGACAAGTACAAGCAGCAATCGAAGTAAATAATAAAATACAAACTACTGTACAAATTTCTGAATTCCTCCATGATGAGCAAATACCGAAATCACAACAACAAAGCAGCCTTCTTCAAGAAAGCATGAGCATACAAAGGAATGATTTAGAATCTGAGATTTACAATGAGCATAATGCACAAGAGTTCTCAAACAGAGACAGTTTTAAATGCATTGTTTCAGGTTCACATTTTTCCCTTTATCCTGATATTTTTAATGATGGTAATTTTTCCCCTCTTGATATTAATGATATTCCAGAAAATACAGAGGCTGATCTAAATGAATTACTATTAAGTTTTTATCAAGATAGAGAAGCAATTAACGATCATTCTTTTGCCATTAATGAACATGAAATTCTTGTTCCTCCTTGTTTGGATATATTGGATGAGATTGAAGGGAATTCTAGAGAATCTTGTGAGGTCATTTATGATGATTACTCTGATATTGAGGATGTTGATTTCAATTTTTCTCAAAAGAATCCTCATGATAAAATTCAAATAACATCTAAGAATGAAGAACGCTTCAATTTAGAAATTATCCCAACCAATCCTCATTTTAGAGCAGCAAATTATCTTCATGATTTCATTATTTGGGAAAACTTTCCAATTTATGATTCGTATCGTGATCAAGCTCTCATTCCTACTCATAATCATAATTCATTTTCTAATTCAAAAGTTGGAATTCAAAATTACTCAAATTCCATAATTCTGGCCAATCCTTGTGAAAATGAAATTATTTCAAAACGATCCCAATTGTGTTGTAACATTAGTAGTAAAAATAGTGATTTCATTTTAGTTTTTCTTTCACAGTTATTTTGTTTAAATTTAGATTTATTTTTTGATTTTATTTTGCAAAATTTTCACACTTTTCGCTGGCATATTGAACACCTTACTATCAAACACTCAATTGATGCATTGCCGAATTGGGAAATTGAAGTTTCATATTATAATCATGAGCATCAAAAGATATTAATATTTCAATTTCAATCAATGCTAATGTTTCATCAAAAGCTTCTATTTTTTCAAAGGCAATGTCGACAAGAAAATGTATTTTTGCAATCTGGCCAGCAAATCAATTCAATTAATAATTTTCCATTTCATTTGAAAGATTTCCATCCATTTTTCATTAATTCATTTGAAAAATATTTGGAAATTTTTCACTCAAAGGAGATTGTTAAAAATTTAACATTTGTACATAATACTAACAATTCTTTCCAGGCCTGTGAATTTAAAAGCTCATCTTCACAATTTGGCCTGTTATCTCTTCCTTTGAACATTTTCCATTTTTTAATAGAAATCTATCCAGATTTCTATGATCCAATTGGTATTCAATTAGAAAGGAAATTTCAAGAGAAAGAGATTTTAATTAAGTTGCTAACAATAACTGTACATTCTGATTTCAGATTTATTTTCCTCAGTTTAGTTAGATTTGTATTTTTATTACCAACATTTGAACTATACATACATGCAGCAATTAAAATGAGAAAATGGCTACACTGGAAATATGACTATACCTAGTCATTTTCATGTATATGGTTAGAATAGGAGTAGAATTAATTTAGTTTGTTTGTTTTGTATAGTTAATTTGTTTTAACAGTTTTGTAGATTAAAAAATAAAACAAAGCACTCAGCCTTCTCATGCATGTTCACTGAAACATTTTCTCCTTATCAGAAAGTTTTAATTCTTGCTTTCCTTTTTAAATTTCTTGCATCAATACCTCTACTCTGCTAATTTTGAATAATGTCTTGATTAAATTCAATTGAGGTTGCACTTGGCATCGATCGCCTCAAAGCCACTTTTCTTCATTTCGAGATTTCCTTCTAAGATTTTCTTTTGGAATTTATATGATAAAGGTTGAAGATGTAAGAGCTTCATGATCTCATTATCCCATGAAATGTATGACTGTCTATGATAAGCTTAATTCCGACTCAATCATTAGTATTCAGTCTAACCTTTCACGATAATCATATGAAGTTCATATTATCTTCCTCGGAATTTGCTAAAAGCTGACCTTAAGGATGTCAATTTTGCTGAGTGCACACATTCAAATCTGTTTTGATATTTTTCTACAATTAGTGGCTTTATCCCATTCTAATCTTTAGTTTATTATTTGATGCTGCAATACGCATCATATTCATTCACTAAAGACATTATTGAACAGTCGCTATAACAATACGGATTCTTCTCAAGTTATTCAGAATAAGCAGAGATAATAAATTGTTGTTTCAATTCAAAAGGAGAGTCTATTTCTATATTTATTTCTGGTAAATTTTATGTTTTATGAACATGAATGATTGATTTCATTCAGGCTGATTGCACACTTAGATTTAAAATAAATAATGAGATGATTATAATCAAAGGAAGAATTTGAAGATTTATGAGGTAAAATTTACAGACAAATTCCTTTCAGGTACGCATTTACAACTTTATTCTCATCCATTATTAGTTCATCTTTTACTTAGTTTATTTTTAATTCTTGTTCTGTTTTATTTGCAGGTTTTCATTTGTTTTCAAAACTTGAAGTAAGCAGCAAACCCATTTCAAATTTGCAACAGGTTCAGGAAAATTTTATTTAGAATTTGAGCATTCTTTAACTTTTCTTTCATTCATTTAAAAAAATCCAATTGAAATTAAAAAGAGTATCGCAAGATTCATATCAGAAATGTTCCAACTTGATTTTCATATTTCCGATGCAAGATCTCTGATGTGTTACATCATTCAATTTTTCATAAAATATCAAATCACATATCGCATTGGAATAAATTGAAAGGTTTGTTTTTCATTACAAAAGTTCTGATGCAATGAAATGGATAGCAAACGCGCATATCACATAAGGTTAATTCATTTCAAATGTTCCGATGCGATAAACCCAATCGGCAATTGAAAATCGGGGAAATTACATTCTAATATATCTATTTGCAAAAACTCCGATGCAATAAAGTTCAAATCGCAATCGAGAATTGGTAAAATCATATCACAATTGGTTAAAAGGTCAAACTTTTAAAAAAATTTCCGATGCGATGAAAAACTAATCGCAATCGCATTTCGGCAGAATCCTATCACAGTTGATTCGTTCATTTCAAAAAATTCCGATGCGATCAACCCAATCGGAAATCGCAAATCGGAGAGACCTCATTTTGATATATCCATTTGCAAAAAACTCCGATGCGATGAAGTTCAAATCGCAATCGCAAATTATTAAATTAGTCAAGGATTAATTTTGAAAGACCTCCGATGCAACAAGTCTAATCGCAAATCGCAAATCGGGAGGAAAATTGAATACATCCTTGTATGCTCATTTTAAAAATTGCGATGCAATAATTCATCACCAATTGCTTATCGCTATCACTTTTTAATAATCGCCAAATGCTCATTGCTCATCGTTTTTTCACTAATTTCCAATTGTTCATCGCTTATCATTCTTCGTTCATCACCAATTATTATAAAAATCACATCACTGCTATCACGATTGTTTTAATTTCAATTCCCTTGAACACAAAGCATTTCGTTTTTACATTTTACTGCTTGCTTTAAATTAAATAAAATAAATAATGATTTCGGGTTATAGAATTTTGGTTAGTTTGCCTTCTTCATATTTTTAATGTCAAACTACAAGAAGAAGTCAGCTAGTATTGGAGAAATTGATACCTTCAGGTAAGATCAAATGCAATCATCCAATGGTAAGATTCATGTACCCACTTTCATTAATTTCCATTTCATTACTTTAGTTTCAGTTTTGTTTTTTCAAAATTATGTTGATATTTGAATCTGTTTTGCAGCTCCTCATAAAAGCTTTCAAACATCTGCCAAATCATATTTTGGAAGCCCTATGCTCTTTTCCTGGTTTTATTGTCAAGAAGCAACGATAGTCTTCATTGAAACAGCTACACTAGGAAGTTTCTGAACCTTTAATCTATTTCTTTAAAGCATTTCTTTTATTAGAAAATGATTAAGATAATGCTTTGAAAACGACAAGATTGACATCAAACATAAATTTTTCATTGTGGCTGAATTTTATCATCGCTGATATTCAAAAAACCTAAAACACTCACAACCCTGCAAGGTATGATTTACCCAATCTCGACATGAGAATGATTGATTACACGATTATTTTCTTTTCCTTCATATTGTTGAGACATTGGTATAAGCATTCTTGTTTGAGTTTATCTTTTGAAACTTGGATTTTCCTTCATTTTTCATATTTCTTCATTTTAATTTCGTTTGCTGATTTCTTTTCTCACTTTAGCATAAGACTTCTTTTCTTTTAGTTTTCAGTTTTGATTTTGGTGACTTTGCCGTGATTTATATGGAAGGCTTTTTATTACTTAACAATGGTTGGCATTCATAGGAAAAATTGTTAAGAGTCTCCTATTAGCTTTTTCTTAAAATCTCTTAGCAAAATTTGTTTTTCTTATTATAAAGGTACACATACTTAAGGAAGAGATTACAAAACAAGAGAATTTGACGAAGTATCGTGAAATCTGAGAAATTTCTTTTTCATCAAAATTGTAATTATTTTGAGATTTCAATACTTTATTAAGATCTTTCAAAATTCTATTATCAGTCAAGAAAAGTTATTTTTAACCAAGTAAAGACACTTCACAACAAAGCACTTTTAACTCTGAAATTGTCATTCTAAACTCTTAAGGAGTCAATGATTCTCCCTGTTCAAAAGAGTTTTATTTTTCTAGAGTGTAATCCAAAAATATATTTAAAACTTAAAAGATAAGAGGTCTCATCACGAGCCTGCTTACCATGATCATAGGGGAAAAATAGGCTGACATTACCAACACTGCTAAACAAACCAGCGTAATGGCTTATAATTGCAAACAATTGTAAGACAAGGGGTCTCATCACGAGCCAGCTTGTTCAGTCCAATTATAACCAGTGAATGGCATTGTCAACTATCTGGCTACCAAACCAGGACAATGGCTTTTAAGAATAAAAAATAAAAAAATAAGCATATATAAATGGATTTATCTCTAGGTCAATAATTCTTAAATAGATAGGATTCTGAATCATTGATGATTAAAAGGTAACCCTGTCGAGACTATAGATGTTTGCTGGCAACAGTGGCTCTACCTGTGACAAATGAGTACATTTTAAAAGCTAAGCTGTAAAGTGACCCCTACTTTATCTCTACAACTAATTAATAACTGATATAGAGTTATGAAATATTTTAATTTATGAGGAATTTTAAGAAAATTACAGTAAGATAATTATTGCTTTTATTCAGATTAATGAACCTAGTCAAGCATTCCAAAAATAATTTTCTCTTCTTTAATTATTTTTACTTTAATTTTAGGAAAATTTCATTTTTATCAAACAGAGATAACTGTTTCTTCCAGTGAATCGCCAATTGTTGTACGGTACAACAACCCCCCCATTTTTAAATTGTTTACATCAAATAATGGGGACCCTTGATATAAAAATTTTGGCTAAGCACCTTTAGGATTTTTATTAAGTCAATTATCTTATGATTTTGTTAAATTTTAATTTTCTTTAGATTCTTGTTTTGATTGCTTGGTTGAAATCGATTTTTTATAAGCTTCCTATTGACGCTTGTTTCGTCTCATTTGGTCAACCGGTTTGTAAATAGCACTCCTTTGAATAATAACAATTATGTCGCCTGGGTTAAAAAAATGCGGATTTTAATAATGCATTTAGTTTAAATATTAACCCCTAGATTTGTTATTACTAACAATTTTTATTTTTACTTATACAACCAAATCATAAAGCATCGGGATTTCGATAATTTACTCCAATTTTCAAATAAATCAAAACTCGAAAAATCCGAAAAATCCTAAATAACAAAGTGGTTGTAATTTAGATAGGCAAATCATCATCTTAGACAAATTCATAATCTAATTTAACATCACTCAAATAAAATTAAAAAACAAAAAACTAATTTTTAACATCAAATTTTGAATTAATTAAATTAATTATTATATTAAATATAATTAATTTAATTAAATTAAAAAATTTATATTAAAAACAAATATATAAAAACAAAAAACATAATAAAATAAAAAATTTCATCGCATCGGAAAAATGCATTGGGTGTATTTTTTAAAAGCTTCGATTGAGTCACATTTAATTCTTTCGATGCGATGAGTTCTTTTAATTATCCCCGATGCGATGAACTCTTTTAATCCCCGATGCGATGAGTTCACATAGGTAGTGTTATGTTAATGTTATATGAAGTCTAAGTGGAATATTAATGTTAGTTTAGGGTAGTGTTTGTTAGTATTGATTTAATGTAATGTTAGTTCAATACGAATAGGTATAACGTTAGATTGAGTTAGTTTAGTGTAGTTTTAAGTTAGTTGTTAGTGTTAGTTTAGTTTTATATTAAGTGTAGTGTTAGTATAATATTAATGTAATGTTAGTATAGTAGAGTGTTAGCATAGGTTAGTTTAATATTATTTGAATGGTAGTTTAGTTTTAATTTAATATTAGATTTAATATTTAATATCTAAAATAATTAATTTTAAATTAATTAAATTAATTAATATCTAGAATATAACTAATTTAATTAGATTTATTATTATTTAGATTAATATGTTTATAAATAGTTAATTATATTAATTAGTTAGATTAATATTTAATTAGTTTAATTTATAATTAGCAATTAAATTAGAATTAATTATTAGTTAATTGTAGGCTAATTTAGGATTAGATTTTAATTAAAATTCTGATTTTTTTAGCCCAACAACTGAATTTCCAGATTTATATCAGATTTGACTCATCAACTTTGGAGGCTCATAGATTGAGTTTTACTTGGCCAAATGAGGCCCAGGACGGCTCATTGGAAAGAGAAAATCAAGGAGAATATTTCTGAGGAGGTTTCACTAACAGATTTGGTCATTTATTGAGTCAAAAATCAGGCAGAAGATCAAGCTCCGAATTTCTAAAATGAAATCAATTTTCTGAGCTTTGTTTTCTTCATTTCATTTGCCCGGCCCTCTTCTAATTGCGATTCGTACATAAATATTATCCCTTGATTAATTAAAGATCGTTTTAGTATCAATAGAAGCTCAAATTTCCTTTTATTTATTTAAATAGAATTTGATTGGATTTGTTTTAATGATAGAAATAATATTTGGATTTTATTGTTGCTTCTTAAATGATTTTTAATTCTTTTTGCGGAAAAAAATGAAGGGATATTGAGGAAAAATATTTCAATCGATGAGGAAAAGCTCCGGTAATTAAAGATTGGAATTTTGAGCAATTAAAGTTGGATTGAGAAGATTTTTCTTCAAACAAACTCTCTTCTAAAAATACTTTTGGGAGGATTATAAATTGCAGATTGCAAAATGTAAACGGGGGCTGCTCTCCTCTACAATTCCAGACTTCTAAAAGCATTTCTGTTATAGGAATTTAGAGTTGTAGATGGGGAGGAGAGAAAGTTTCAGATCTGAACATTATTGAGGGTTTATGCTTTATGTCTTTTATTATGCATGATGGGCAGAGTTTGCATTTCTGCAGCTCTAGTCTTGAAAGCAGAAATTCAAGTAATGTAAAGTACTGTTAGAGACCAGGATTAGAGAAGCAGATTCAATTAACTGGTATTTTTGGCATTTCTGTATCAAATATCAGTTTCATTTTTATGTTAATAAAATTGTTGTTTCATTTTATTCATGTTTATGCATTTTTGTTGATATGGATAATTTGTCTCAAATTGTTATGTATCTCTATTCTTATGGATTTAACTCTGATTTCTGAGTAACGATTTGCTCAGAAATCTGTCTTACAAAACTGATTTTTTAAATAATAATATGTTGTGAATTTCTTCCACATATTATTGTTTAATTATTAGTTTGACTGATATGATAATCAATATCATTTTTGTGAACTTCTTCTGGATTATTGTTGATTTATTATTTCAGTCAAATGGTCTCAATTGAATATGTTTTGGTACTCACAAATGTGAGCTAAATTGAATTTCTTCGTTAGCTTGACATTAATTTAAAGCCAGACATATTTTAATCCTCATTACTTAATTATCTTGCTCTTAGTTGGGATAGATTTTCATCTACCTGATTGAGATAGGATTTAGATTAGTTTCTTTTTGCTTGCATTATAGAATAAGTTTGCAATTAGATTAATTTATACATTCTTTTAAGTCCTCTTCTCGAAGAGGCAAAATCTTAGTTGTGGTTTGGCTGAACCCAAATCAGCTTAAGGGTCATTCTCTTGCCTGATCAGCAAGAAGAATTGATCTGATATCCCTGTCTATTGGTGGTTAACGATACATCATAAACCAATAGCGATAGGGAAAAGGTAACTGGACCTAGTTAAACCAGTCGGAGCCACTATCATAAACGGAAAAGGAGCTGTATTAAGGTCCGGACCGGGTGGTTATCCCCAATGTTGTAGCAGCGATTTTCGAGGCTTCAACAATAAATCAATAATTAAAGTCAGATACAAATTCCTTATGTATCAAATTTTTATACCGCCTTCCCATGCTATTAAATGAAATCTTTGAATTCAAGATTGCATGCGACATGTGTGTGTAACAATTCATCGGTCGGAAACTCTAGAAACTATTTTCAATGACCATAGATATGGATGAAAGCTTACAAAAATTAATGGAAATTTATGGTCCAATGGAATGAATGCTACCTTGGATTACTGGGTTGGTTGTTATCGATGGTTGATGTCTATGGTACGTTGAGTGACTCCCGGTGCGTCGGCTTGAAGGTGTTTTGTTACATGCGTTTTTATTTCTGTACGTTTAGTTTTTGATGGAAGTACGATGAATGGGATTATGGTTTGAGTGTTTTTATTATATGCATTATAGTAGCATGGTAATGTCATTATATCTATCTATGCATTAATGGTGCTCTATTGACTGTGGACCATGGAGTGAAGATCATTTTATTTCTTTAAATGAATATCATTGTCAAACAATTCAAAGACAATGCGTTGAAGAAAGTAGTATATGGTGGAATTTTGTTTCTCATTCAAATTGATGCACAGCGCTGATGGGTGTTAATGGTATTTTGGATGATGGTATATGTTGAGATTTTTATATGAGAAGCATCAATTTTGTTTTTAAAGACCATGATAAAAGTCTTTTAGCTTAATATGGTATGGCTCTTTCCATGCTGTGATTTTATATATGCGTTGTGCTGGTTTATGCTCTGCATAAGTTTGGTATTCCTTCGAATTTGAACGCCAATTGTGGATAATTTTTGCAAGAACAGGTTCAAGAAATTTTTTTCTATAGATTGTTAGATGATGGGGATAAGAGAGACACAAATTCTGCAATAGTTGAGGTGCAATATCAGTTGAAGTCAGTGCCCTTAGTTTCTTTTGCTTGAGATATCTAGAAAATGGCTCGAATTAGTGAAGTATTAGAGTTCCTGAAAACTATGATACAATCTACTACTGATGACACAGTGAAAATCAACAAAACTGTTGTTGCTGACATTATAATTTGTCTACAAGATGCATTAGAAAAAATTGTTTTTTTGCAGCTTGAATCTTAGCTACAGCAAGAAGAATTATAGAAGCATAGTCATCATTTTGAACTTGTTATTTTTCAGAACATTGAGACAGAATCCTATCAACAACAAGAAATTGCAGATGCAGTACCAATTTTAAGCACAGATTTGCAAAAAGAAGAAAAAATCTAGCCTGCACTTCCCAAGCCCATCATCAAACCTTGGGAAGAGCTTGTCCATAACAAGCATAGAACTGGCCTTGGATATGAAAAGGATTTGTCTTTTCATATTCCAAACTACTCTAAGCCCATTCAATTTCATAGCGCCAGATTTATTTATGGCAGTTCACATTCAGCTGTTCCAGATCCTGCTCCTCTTCCACAGCAACAACAACAACAAGTTGTAAAATGCCAACACTGTGATCGCATTGGCCATATGAAAGATCACTGTTTTGATCTTCACCCATGCAAGCACTGTGGTCAGTACACCAACTCTTCATGCATATGATTCAGAAACAAGCCTCTTGCAAGAACAAAGATTCATCTTGGATGGATCGCTTCTTGGTAATGGGCATCAACAACCAAGAATATGTTTAAGTCGCATGTTAGAACTTGTTCTAGAATATTGAACAATCTTGTAGTTGATTTTTCGCCATCATCTCACCTTGTACCTGACAGGGGGGAAAATGGTGGTCATCTACAAGCTTCGACGCCACATAAAGCGAGCCTAAGCCACAATCTCTCATTCTAGATTCGGAGTTGTAGCCAAAGACACAGCAGTTGAAGCAAGCTCGAGCCACAATTCATCATTCCAGATTCAAAGTTGTAGCCAGAGACACAGATGCCCATGAGAATGCCTTTGGTTGGTGGACAACCTTAAACCATCTATGTGAGGTTGATATTATTCCTCTTTCAGAACACCTCCTCTAGCAGAAGACTTTAGCTTCTTGCTAGTTTTGGTTGAGTTCCAGGAAATGCATCAAGCATTCTAGTGTTGGTGGTCGTCCTTAAACCATCACAGTTTGTAGACTTCCCTTCTTTTAGATTTAAGGTCTACCTTTTCAAATATGAGGGGCACTTCATCTAGCAAAAGCCCTCAGCTTCTTTCCAAATTTGGAAGAGTTCCAGGAACTGTAATAAACATTGCGTTCCAGTGTTGGTGGTCATCCTTGAACCACCCCTTTATGCCAACATTTCAGAGAGTTGATTCATCCTAAGTGTTGCCATGCATACTTTGCCGATTTGTATTACAACTCTCTTCTTGGACTCACACATACCCCTTCGGATTAAGGGGGGAATGTTAGATACCTAATCCTCTATGGGTAGGTGTGGAAGGTGAAAAATCACAAAGGAGTCCAAGTGACCTTGGAAGATGAAGCCAAGAGTCACATTAATGTAATATAAATAGACATCTATGGTGAATAATATGTACATCACACACTTATCTTGTTTATCTATTTTTTTATGTGTGCATCTTTCCCTTTGTGTGTGTTTCACCATGTGTGTGTTTAACAATTACCTTTTCATTATCGTCGCCTGCGACATCGACGTAAATCGCAAATTTAGAGACCTGCAATATGATATATTCCAGTTCATATGACTTAAGGAAGATTCCCAACAATTCTGAAATAGATAGGTTGGGTTCATTATGAGGATGGTTTTTTTACTATTTCAACCTCGTTAAAAAATGAATTAGGTGATGAGGATGGTTCTTTTATTGTGTCAACCTCATTAAAAAATGAATTAGGTGATGAGGATAGTTCTTTTACTATGTCAACCTCGTTAAATGAAACATGTTCCCTTTAGGATGGTTCTTTTACTATGTCAACCTCATTAAATGAAATAGGTTCCCTTGAGGATGGTTCTTTTACTCTGTCAACCTCGTTAAAAAAAGGAATAAGGTCATGAGGATAGTTCTTTTACTATGTCAACCTTGTTAAATGAAACAGGTTCCCATGAGGATGGTTATTTTATTGTGTTAACCTTGTTAAAAAGTAAATCAAGCCATGAGGATAGTTCTTTTACTGTTTCAACCTCGTTAAATGAAACAAGATCCCATGAGAATAGTACTTTTACTGTGTCAACCTCGTTAAAAATTGAATAAGGTCTTGACCATAGTTCCTTTTCTTGTGTCAAGCTCGTTAAATGAAACAAGATTCGATGAGAATAGTTCTTTTCATGTGTCAAGATCGTTTAAAAATGAAACAAATCCTCTCCTAATTAAGTCGAGTCTTTCATCTGATCTCGTAAATGAACCTTCATTCCATACAACTATTTGTAACTGGTATTATACTTAGGTGAATGAAATGAACCTAGGGGGCCATGTTCTTTGTTCCCTTGAAGGTTACACTTGGGGGCATTGAAACCAATCTTAAGCACAGTTTCCTTTGTTTCAAGCTTATGTAAAAATGAAACCAATCTCAAGCACAATTTTCTCTGTTTCAAGCTTGTATAAGAATGAAACCTATTACATGTCCATTTCGGTTATTATTTTCAAGACTCGTTAAACTCATGAAAATCCCGAGCTTATTTTGCTATTATGTTCATTGTCATAACAACATGAAAATGCCAAGTTGTTTCTGTATTTTCCTGCTGGTAAATTAAATCGAAATTTGGTGACATGAGTACATTTTTATCACTTTTTCGGACTCGTTAAAACTTACAAAAAAGCGCAACCACAAAGCATAATTTTATCTCTTTTTCGAGCTTTTTTAAACATGAAAAAGGAACTCAAAGCATATTTTTATTTCTTTTTCGAGCTTTGTTAAACATGAAAAAGGAATTCAAAGCATACTTAATCCTCTTTTTTCAAGCTTTGGTAAACTTGAAAAAGGAATTAAAATCGTACTTTTATCCTCTTTTTTCGAGCTTTGTTAAACATGAAAAAAGAATTCAAAGTGCACTTTTATCTCTTTTCGAGCTTTGTTAAATGCAAAAAAGGAAACCCCCTCAAGTTCTCTTTCAACTCTTTTCAGAATCTCAAAATATGAAAATGTTGTCGAGCACTTGTCCTTTCGAGCTCGTTAAAGAAATTGAAACGACACCTATTGAGTATAAGTTTAACCCTTTTTCGAACTATGATGGATTATGATTACGAAAAAGGAAAACCCTAGTTGAACATGGCTAGGAGGTTCTCTCAAGTATTATTTTATGCTTTTTCGGATATGAGGGACTACTATACGAAAAATAACTTTTGGATTTTTCTTTTCGTCCCTTTTTCAAACTCTCTATGCATGAAAAAGGACCAAGTTTTCACTGTCGTTAGACTCGTTAAAAAATCAAATAGTGAAGGACTTTTTTTATCATGACAAAATCGATTTTCACTATCGCTAGACTCGTTAAATCATCAAATAGCGATGGATTCACCCAAAGGGTCGAATTATAGATCAAGAATATGTTACCATCCTTAATCTTGTTAAAAAATAAAGATGTACTGGTCATCAATGATTGGGGAAAATTTGGGAAAAAGAACAAAACACTTGATGGTAGCAGGTTGCTCTTGAACATGATACTTTCACTTCATCTCCGTGGGTTTGGGTTAGGTAATATTCTTGATGGTTTATCATACCTATGGTCTATCATACCATCCATCACTTTAGTTTTGGGTCAATGATGCCAATCCATTCAGTGTCGTCAATGTATTCAAGAGAAGTCATCCAATAATTCCTCATCTTTTGCAATACTCATAAACCTTCATTTTCATGACTGCCATCCCTAAACATTGCTTCATTAGTTACATTCTGTCTCCAAAATCATTACTCCTATTTCGTGTCATATCTGCGACAAGTCTCTTCCTGTCGACATCAGCTCATCATGCAGGAAGTTGACTTAGAAAAATATTTCTGGTACCTTGGAGCTTGCTTACATCAATGACAGGTCTCTCGCTTCCGGCGACAGGTTGAAATCACGGGCCTTTGACTGAGAGATTTTGTTTAGCATTCAACATCAAATCATCTATTCATGCCATGAAAATTGTACTGCAGTACCTTGAGATCCATTAACATTAACGATGGTTTCTCTTGCATTTGTTAAAGGCTTACATCCACAGTTGGTAATCCGATGATGTCTCCCCATGTTCGACTTCAGATCACATATTCGCATGGTTATAATTGTACTTCGAATGATCGAGTGAATGAGATAGAAGACCCTAGATCTATTTTCATCCATTTGTGCTACGATTTCAGGAATTTTACCACATCATCCGTACGATGGCTTTACATACAGATGGTCATCCTATCATGGGCCTATATGTGTAGGCATGTCTATATCTATAGACAACTATCTGATTTATGTACATGTTATGATAGTTTATGTGCTGAGCATGGGTATGCCTCCCTCAAAAATTCATGTCCCAAATGTGGAAGATATCATGATGTAATGTATTTCAAATTAATGTAGGTCACCATCTGCTCAGATCCTACTCATCACATTGTAAAGCATCTCATCCAAATATTATCATTATTTTGAATTCATGCTTTAGGGGGGAATTGTTATAGGTCAATTTGGGCATCATCCCTAAGACAAGTATGAACAGGGTCTATCATTCCCTAATTCAATACAAATAGGGTCTATCATCCCCTAATTCAGTTGCTACATGCCCTAGAGAATTCATTCCACTGATCGCTTTAATTCATGAGAGCTTCAATGTTTGAAGTATAGTTAAAATGACCCATTAAATCATCAACACTCTCCTGAATGGGCCTAAGTGTGTTGAAAATAACTTACCCCCATGCAAGGATTCTCTACAAAGAACTTCCCGACACTTAAGGGTTTGTTGGTCTCCTGAGAGAGAAATCATCATTGTTCCAGGAATCTACACGTCCAGTGCCTTCTAGAAGAGCTCATAGGTGTCATACTTTGAATATATGTGTTCACCCATCACCATTGAACCTAGAAACATGTCTCATCTACTATTATAAATCCATTAAATATCATTTATTGATAAACTACCTATAAATTCCCTATAAATTAAGCACTCATCTAAGTGCAATGGAGGAAGAAATTTGTGTAAGGTTATGTTGTTGGATTCTCAATTCTTGAGAGTTGAAATACCGTTATGCTATTGATATGATGCTTGGTGTGATGAGGATGGAATGAAGTTGGAGCAGGTTGATGACGAACTGATCCCCTGGTTGTAATCTACTCCTCTTATTATTTCAATAAAGATATTTTTTCTTTCTCTCATATATGCACTTATATTTTATGAATGTATTCTAAATATGTGCATGTATTCTCAAATTTAGTCAGTTGAATCTGGTTATGATAGATAGATATTGTATATTTGTATCGTCATTTGTTGTCTTCTGATTTTTTTTATAGGTATTGATGTGACGAGTTCAGTTGGATCAAGAGCGACAAAAGTGACAAAAGAAGAAGAACGAGAGCGACAGTTCACAAGTAAGTCTCTTCATCTTCTATTTATCTGTTTATCTTAGAGAGAAAAAAATTTACCTTTCCTCTATTGTTCTGAGTGAAGAAACACAATAGTCAGGGAAGACTAGTTTATCTGTAGATTAGAATTCCTCATAAAAAGGGGGTGCATGGAGTCAGAGGAAGAGCCTTTATGTATTGCATGATCATTTTTGGGGAATTTCCTTGTTAATAAGGGCCTAATTACCCAAAAAATTGCGTAAGGAAATAGGGAATCCTGAGGCCAATAATTTGGTTAAGTATTGAACCAAGCTTGCCTAGGAATCAGTGAGATAGACAAAGATAGTGCAGAGAGCCCTCAAGCCTAAGAGAATAATTGTATTGTTCTCATATTCTTTGAATTATGAAATATAAAAATAGACAAGTGTTTAGATGAGGCTTTTCCTAGATAAATTCTTTCTCTTTCTTGTTCATGTGATTATGTGATCGTAATTGGTTTCCGCAATTTGTAGAGTATATTCAATTATTTTGTTTTATCATATTACAAATATTAGTTTGAATCTACGTGGATTTTATACATCAATTTCCTCAGAAAACTTGTAATGAAGTCCACGGAAATGACCTCCCATTTCCACTCTAGAATTAGAATAGGATGCAATAAACCACCTAGGTGCTTACATTCTTCTTTTACCTGCTGATAATCTAAACATCTTGCAAAAAAGTCAACCACATTTTTCTTCAAGTTCATCCAAGGATATAATTTCTTAACTATTATCAATTTATTCTGATATCTAGAGTGACCTAAATATGGCTTAACATGAAACTCCCTCAAGATAAGCTTCTTGATATCACTGTCATCTGGTATATAAATTTTTCTCCTGAATCTGACCAAGCCATCTGCCAAGAGATGATACTCATCATCCCTTTCACCTTCACCCTACTACTATAACCTATGCTCAACTAATGGTACCTATCATCATGTTTTCCTACTTGCAGGATCTGCTCCTGCAAGTTTGTCCCATAAGAACTCATTACTACAATATGATTCACTTGCACTTTTCTACTTATAGCATATGCAACCATGTTCTTCTTTCCCTTGATGTACTTGATTTCAAAGTCAAACTCATTCAGAGAAAATAACCATCTAGTTTACCTGGAATTCATATTAGGTTGATCAAATAAGCACCTTAACCCATTGTGATCACTCAACAAGACGAACCTACAACCAAGAACATAGTGTCTCCACATCTTCAATGCATGAATGATAACTATTAACTTGAGATCATGAGTCACATATTTCTTCTCGTGCTCAATCATCTTCCTTGAATCATAACATACCACCCGTCCTTCCTACATCAATGCTCCACCAAGTCCTCTCTTGCAAGCATCTCTACAAACCACAAACTCTTTGTTATGATATGAAATATTTTAGACTAGAGCATTTTTAAGAAATTTCATAAACTTCTCAAAACTCACTACACACTCCTCAGTCCATTCAAACTTCTTTCCTTTTTGCTACAAATATGTAATAGGATAGGAAATTCGTGAGAAGTTCCTAATGAATCGCCTGTATTAACTTGGTAATCCCACTAATGATCTGACCTCATCCACATTCTTGGGAGCCACCCATTCCATGATAGCTTTGATCTTTTCCAAGTCCAATTATATACCTTCCTTGGAAATTACATTTCCTATGTAATGAAACTATTTCTAAGAGAAACTACACTTACTAAGCTTGGCATACAACTGACGCTCTCACAAAAATCTCAACACTGCTACCAATTGTTCTACATTATCTTCCTCATTATTAAAATATATCAATATATCTATCATCAATTAATACTATCAAAACTTGTCCATATAAGGACATAACACATTTTTCATCAAACACATGGAAGTAGCTAGAACATTAGTAATATCAAAAGGAACTACTACAAACTCATAATTACCATACCTGGTACGAAATGTGGTCTTGTAAATGTCTTCTTATTTTATGCACACCTGATGATATATTGATATCAATTAAATATTCAAGAACATTTTTTCTCCCTTCAACTAATCAAACAAGTCATCAATCCACGACAAATGATACATGTTCTTGATTTTAACCTTATTCAACTGCTAGTAATTAATACAAAACCTGAGAGTACCATCCTTCTTCTTCACAAACAATGCTAGTGCATGCCAAGGAGATACACTTGGACTTATGTATCCCTTATCAAGCATTTCCTTAAGTTTCAACTTCAATTCCACCTATTAGCGTCATAATTTTCATTCCTCCATCAATGATCAAAATCACTCTTTTCATCTTCATATTGGGGTTTCATTCAGAATTTTTTTATCATTCCACTAGGTCATGCAAAAATTTGGTCACTGATTAGGATATTGATATCATTTTGGGACATTGGGTTCAACGCTCCCTGTGTGTTTCACAACATGGACTAACTGCCTCTCGTGGATCCTAACTTGGAGATTCTAGTGGAGACTAATGCCTGCGGGTTTTGGTCTAATGACAATCATGATTCCAACAAGTGGTTTCAGAGCAACAGGCCTCGAGTTAGAAAATCACCTGGCTCGCATTGGGGGGGGGGAGATTGTTGGAAATTGGGTTCAATGCTCCCCGTGTGTTTCGCGACATGGACTAACCGCCTCTCGTGGATCCTAACTCTGGCGATTATAGCAGAGACTAATGCTTGTGGATTTTGGTCTAACATCAGTTGTGATTACAACAATAATTACTACTCCTTTCACCTCCATAGTTAATGGAAATCATCATGGTCACGTCATTCATTGTTGAAAGAGTCCCATAGTCATCATGGTTATCATTCAACTCATTCTTCCATGTTGTTTCAACATTAGGTCATAGGGTAAAAATCATGAAAATTGGTCATTTCAACATCAAATTCATCTTTTGAAGGAGTATTAATAGTCAAATGTCTTCAAAAATTTTAGGTTCCAAACTATCATTTCCAAGTAAGTGGTTTTGTGTTTACCATATTTGTCTCTCAGTTGTTCTTGGAAAGCACATTTCCCTCTCCTAGGGCTTTGAGGACATTTTTCTTGGTTTCATGACTTCCATGGTTAAACTATCAACAAGACTTGTATCTTGATGCTCGTACACCTTCCCATATCCTTAATATACCTTCCTAAACACTTCCCATCACTCCTATTCCTCAAAATCATCATTTTTCCACAAGCCCTAGCCTATTGCTACAATTTGACACTTTTCTAGAATAGTCCTGTGTTTTTCCCTTTTGGACCCCTTCCCCTCTCTAAATCCTTGATATTACACTTTCCCCTACTCTCTAACATCTATACCTATCCCCAAAAATTCCCCCAAGAATTTAGATAGCCCCTAACCCCTTCATTCCCCTCCCTATACAAGGTAGTCCTAAATCCCCTATTTTTCCTACACCAAACCCTAATTTCCTCTCCCACTGAGCTAGTGATTTCTATGAAATCAATGAAATATGTGTAGAGGAGGCATAAGGGAGGTCATATAAGAAAGTATGAAGTCATTTTAGCTCATAAAAATTATATCCCTATCATTTTTCAAGAATTCATTCTAAGGGAAAAATCATTTGCCACACATAGGGTTGGTTTTTCTTCAAACTGTGTTTCTGACCAAAAAGAGATGAATTTGACAAAAGTGATAGAGGGATTTGTCCATAATAGGCCACGAAAGAAAAAACTCCTTCATTTTTTACACAGGTGTCATGGTTTTGGATGAATGTAAAAAATATAGTTGCTACAAGAGGTTTGCTACACTTCTAGAGTGACCTTGGGACAATACATTTTTCTCCTAGCTAGATTATCCAAATGACTTGCTTGATAAGTCAAATGATAATTCGATAGAGCACGATTTCCAATAAGATATCATGAGCTCAATTTGGAGTTGAGGAAGGCCTCCAAATGTTTCCTGCAAGATCACAATTCATTTTTTAACCCTCATTCTGCACGTTTTTACCAGTCTTGGGAGAATACATTTTTTATATGTCAAATAAAATCCTTTATGAAAACTAAAGGCATATTTCGAATGTAGATAGGCTATGATTTACAAAGAGCTATCCTGGGCCTAATTTGGACACTGGAAAGGCCTCTAAAAGTGGTCTGCAAGAAGGCGCTCTGCATAGAGCAAGTGCAGTTGCACATAGAGCAAAGGCGGTGCGCATAGAGCAGTCTTGGGAGAATCACTTTTTGGGAGGTCAAATCAAGTCAAATCTGAAAAAACAATACATTTTTGGAAATTAGACTGGATAATATTTCCAATGAGCTATCTTAAGCTTATTTTTGACATCAAAAATCCCCTCAAAAATCAACTTGAAGTTGGCGTTGCGCGTAGGACAGTGGCGCTGCTCATAAGAAACATTTTCTCAGTTTGCTAATATTTTTCAATTTTCTCAAATTTTTCCTATTTGACCATGGTCAATGTGATTTTTACCAATGTAAATCATGAATTTAAAAGTAATTATGATGTGGTTGACCTAACTAGGGTAGATTCATTAGGTAAAAGTTATCCTTAAGTCAAATGAATCAATTTGAAATGTATTTAGGGAGGAGTCACTTAGACCTCCCTACACTCTAGGTATTAGTTCAAATTATTGTGGATCAGCTCCTCAAGTTAGGGATTTGACCCCTGAGGTTGGAAGAGGTTGTTTGAGGCCTATATCATTTAATTTTTGACACATTTTCAAAGGTTGGAATCAGTTTGGATGTTAGCTTGTTGATCAAGGAACTATTGTACTCAGTTTGGCCAATTAATAAAGAAGAGTTGCAATTATTTTTTGGGATACATGTGGTATGATGTTTATCATTGTTATTTTTATTTAGTTTCATATATTATAATGTGTCATATTCATGTTCATTACATCTCTATGGTATGATCTCTTTCAAGTTAGATAGGCAGAACACATTCTTGCTCATTCTCTATTTTGGGAAAGATTTCATAATTTGTCCATTTTCCTCTGTTTAGGAAGAATATATCTCCTATGCTCTTCTTAGATTCTCCTCAGTCTTAAAACCATCTCATCACAACCATATTCAAATTGGTAAGCCTTATGCCTACCTTTCCCCATTTAATTTATGCAACCCTATCTCATTTTCCCTGACCTAGCTCTCTTGACCATAATTACATCCAACATCCCAACCAAAATCAATTATCAAAACAACCTATGCACTCATATCTAGCCTAAAAACCCTAATTCCTCTAGCCCTCTTGACTGTGACCTTATGGAGAGAGCCCTCTCCAACTTGGTAGGGCTAGTTATCAAGTTAAAAGTTTGGTCTGTGGTTACCTCTATTGGGATTCCTTCTTCAACCTTAGGAATATGGCCGAGTGCTAACATTATGGTGCCATTACCAAGAAACAAAATATAAAATCTTCCCTGGGAAAGAATGACAAAGTTTAGATCTGATTGTTGATAGTGGAAAACGGGCAAATGCACAAGAAGGTTGTACATCATTCACCCAACGAATTCAGTGTTGAAAAATCCCAAAGTTCAGAATTCTCATGGCGACTCCACCCTTCAAGAATCGGTAGTATAAAGAAATTCTTGGTGATTTCATTGTTGTAAAAATAGATTCAATTGCTCGAAGGTATTATCCCATGAGCCGAGATCACATACCAGGTTTTCCAGACAACATGCCTCGAGTTAATTGGATGATATATCTTACGAAATTCAAATATGTGAAAGGTAATGATGTTTCTTTTAATCTGGTGAGATTTCAAAAGCATGTGCGTAGATTAAAGATTGATTTTCTTGAAGACTTATTGACGAAGATATTCATGACCACTCTGGAAGGTGAAGCCCGATCTTGGTATGAAAGTTTTCCACCTGCTTGTGTTTACTGTTTAAAGGATTTTCATACCATGTTCTTTGAAATGTATAAATAATCTTGTCCATCCTTAAAATTAGTTTAGATATGATGTAAACATGTTAATAGTTTTATTGAAAATCTTGAGAAAGTTTATGAAGATGATGAATTCATGGACGATGAGATCATGGAAGCCCTGTGTGAAAATCCATTTCAGCAACATAAAGAAAAATTAGAGGATACTTATCAATATGCCCAAGAGATTTTGCAGCATGCTTAAGATCTTTGTACAATTAAAAATGATGGAAGGCAAGGTCTTATTTCAGATCTTCTTGGAGCAGAATAGGGTATGTAGGAAAATCAAGTTCCAATTTTAGAATCTGATAAAGTCAAGTTGGATTTTCTAGATATAGATTTAGATTGTGATGATGAAGAGTATTTTGTTTTGGATCTCATGAAGGAGAGCTCTATTTTTGAGATCACCTTGAATGAAGAAAACAAAGTTATTGACCTAAGTGTTCTCATCCCATCAGAACAAAGTCTTCAGGAGGAGGTAATCCAGTCCTTTTCTGAAAAACAAGATGAGATATTTCTTCAAGTAAGTGAAACATATTCTTTGGATGATTATGTGGTAAATGATAGGAATGTCATTTTTGAATTTCAAGAAAAATATGAAGTTTTCCTCTTATGACTGATGAGTGTGATAAGAAAATTGACAGTCTAGTTGCCATGTCATATGAGGATGATTTTGAGTTGGAGAATAGTGAACAAGACCAAACAGTAATGGTTGAATAAAGGAAAACAATAGAGGATAACGTTGATGTGTTGCCTCTGGTTCATAAAGAGGAAAGAATTCAAATTGACTGTTGTCTTGATCTTCTTGCTAATCATCAAGATCTGTTCTTTTCACATGCTTTTCAAGATCCTTTTTCCAGTTTGCTGCCATCATTAGATCGGCTTGGTTGTTTTTTTTTTGGATCATGGTTTTCAGCTTTAGTTGTATGTTGAGTTTCCAATCTTCAAGATTTTGTAGATAGCGTAAGCAGAGGACAATCAGGTATCCAAATTCTTGATTTGATTCATTGGCATTTTTCCTTTACCTGATTTAGTAGTCATTTCCAGTAGTTAGAATAGGAAAGGGTGTGATTAATAAGCTCACAGGAGTGAACATCTTTCAACAGTTTCATTCAGTTTTTTGCAAAGTGTGAAGTAGAAACTATTTGGAGTTCGGAGCCTAAAGTGAAGGCCATGAAGCTTCATTAAGTTTCCACCATTTTCAAGATCAGTTTTCAAAAAAGTAAGTTAAGTGTTGAGTCATTTTTTCAGTCAATTTCAAGACAGTTCAAATTCAGTTTGTGTCATTGAGTTGTTAATATTTAGTCATGCATTTCAGTTTGAGTTTTTGACCGTATTGGCCCAATGGTCAGGCACTTGGTCTACGATGTTCTTGACACCTCCAAGGAGATAACATCCCCAATAAGGCCAATGTTAGTGTCATAATTTTCATTCTACCATCAGTGATCAAAATTACTCTTTTCATATTCATATTAGGGTTTCATTCAATTTTTTTTTTATCATTCCACTATGTCATGAAAAAATTTGGTCACTGATTAGGATATTGAAATCATTAATACTAATTTCACCTCCATGTTCAATGGAAATCATCATGGTTAGGTCATTCATTGTTGAAAGAGTACCATAGTCATCATGGTCATCATTCAACTCATTCTTCCATGTTGTGCCATGATTAGGTCATAAGGTCAAAATCATGAAAATTGGTCATTTCACCATCAAATTCATATTTTGAAGGAGTAGTAATAGTCAAATTTCTTCAAAAATATCAGGTTCTAAACTATCATTTCCAAGTAAGTGGTTTTGTGTTTACCATATTTATCTCTCAATTGTGCTTGGATAGCTCATTTCCCTCTCTTAGGGTTTTGAGGAAATTTTTCTTGGTTTCATTACTTCCATGGTTAAATAATCAACAAGACTTGTATCCTGGTGCTCTTACACCTTCCCCTATCCTTTATATACCTTCCTAAACACTTCCCATCACTTTTATCCCTCAAAATCATAATTTTCCCACAAACCCTAGCCTATTGCTACAATTTGACACTTTTCTAGACTAGGCATGTGTTTTCCCTTTTGGACCACTTCCTCTCACTCAATCCTTGAAATTAAACTTCCCCTACTCTCTAACATCTATCCCTATCCCCAAAAATTACCCCACAAATTTAGATAGCCCCTAACCCCTTCATTCCTCTCCCTCTACAAGGTAGTCCTAAATCCCCTATTTTGCCTACACCAAACCCTAATTTCCTCTCCCATTGAGCTACGGTTTTATATGAAATTAGATACATATGAGAAGAGGAGGCATAAAAGAGGTCATATCAGAAATTATGAAGTCATTTCAGCTCATAAACATCATTTCCCCATGATTTTTCAAGAAGTCATTCCACGGGACAAATCATTTGTCACACATAGGGCCGATTTTTCTTGAAACTATGTTTTTGACCAAACAGAGATGAATTTGACAAACATCAGAGACAATTTTGTCCATAATAGGCCAAGGAATAAAACCCTCCTTCATATTTTATATAGCTAACATGGTTTTGGAGAAATTTAAAAAATATAGTTGCTACAAGAGGTTTTATGCACGTCTAGAGTGACCTTGGGAAAATCCATTTTTATCATAGTTGGAGTGTCCAAATGACTTGAAATATATGTATAATGATAAATCAACAAAGATATATTTATAATGAGCTATCAGGAGCTCAATTTGGAGTTGAGGAAGGCCTTAAACCATTTCCTGTAAGATCACACTTCATTTTTGCACCCTCATTCTGCATTTTTTTACCAGTCTTGGGAGAATCAATTTTTGCAGGTCAAATCAAGTCCATTATAAAAAATAAATGCATATGTGGAAAGTAGAAAAGATACTATTTCCAAAGTGCTATCCTAGGCATAATTTGGACACTATGACGACCTCCAAAAGTGATTTGAAAGAAGGCGTTGTGCATAGAGAAAGTGGCGCTGCGCATAGAGCAAAGGCGCTGCACATAGAGAAGTATTGGGAGAATCACTTTTTGGGAGGTAAAATCAAGTCAAATATGCAAACCAATTACACTTTTGGAAATTAGACTAGATAAAATTTCCAATGAGCTATCTTGAGCTCAGTTTGGACATCAGAAACCCACTCAAAACTCAGATTGAAGTTTGCTGATATTTTTCAATTTTCTCAATTTGTTTCTAGTTTGACCATGGTCAATGAGATTTTTACCAATTTAAATCATGAATTTAAAATTAATCATGATGTGGTTGACTTACTTAGGGTATATTCATTAGGTAAAAGCTATCCTTAAGTCAAATGAATAAGTTTGAATTTATTTAGGGAGGAGTCACTTAGACCTCCCTACACTCTAGGTATCTATTCAAATTATTGTGGATCAGCTCCTCAACTTAGGGATTCGATCCCTGAGTTTGGGAGAGGTTTTTTGAGGTATATATCATGTAATTTTTGACACATTTTTAAAGTTTGGAATCAGTTTGGATGTTAGCTTGTTGATCAAGGAACTATTGTACTTAGTTTGGCTACTTAATAAAGAAGAGTTGCAACTATTTTTTGGGATACATGTGGTATGATGTTTATGATTGTTTTTTTTTTCTCCAGTTTCATATGTTATAATGTGTTGTATTAATTTTAATTACATCTCTATGGTATGATCTCTTTCAAGTTAGATAGGCAGAACAAATGCTTGCTCATGCTCTGTTTTGGGAAAGATTTCATAATTTTTCCATTTTCCTCTGTTTAGGAAAAATACATATCCCATGCTCTTAATAGCTTCTCCTCAGTCTTAAAACCATCTCATCACAATAATATTTAAAGTGGTAAGCCTTATGCCTACCTTGCCCCATTTAATCTCTGCAACCCTATCTCATTTTCCCTGACCTAGCTCCCTTGACCATACTTACATCTAGCAGCTCGACCATCAATTATTAAAGCAACCTCTACACTCATATCTAGCCTAAAAAGCCTAATTCCTCTACCTCTGTTGGGATCCCTTCTTTAGCCTTAGGAATTTGGCAGAGTGCTAACACCACCAAATTTGGAGTGTTCATCCTGTAAGGTGCCTTCAATGTTGGTGTTGCTCCTGGTACCAACTCGATAGAGGTGGTAACTTTGAAATATTTGTTGGACATACATATTGAAACTGTTTCAAAACCAGATACCTTTTCAAGATGTCAATGTCCTCAACATCCTCCCCTTTGTCACTAGAAATATGAACTACAAATAATACACCCCCTTTCTTTTTTTTGTGCTCTGCTTGCATAGTTGTAACCATTCTTATTGATCTAGGCTTCTTGTTACCCTGCAAGATTCTTCTTTCCCCATCATCATCCATACACTCAGTAGCCTTATCATATCAATCTACCTTAGTCCTATGAATGTACAACAAATACATAACCAACAACATATTATATGATCCCAACGGAATCACCTTTAGATGTGCTAATGTAGAAATACCATTCAACTCAAATACACAAGATCTCATGTAATATTCCTAATCAGGAAAATGCTACAACAATGAGAATATCTCAATATATTCTTAAGTTGGAGACCCACCAATATGAAAATGCAAATAATGGAGCAACAACAACGTTCACCCATAGAAATGTGAGAGAAATCCATAGCTATGTTATTAAGAAATAGCAGCAACAAAGGAGTACAAGATCTTGAGGAAAATGATACCCAAGATAGGAAATGCTCAACCTTAAGAAACTAATACATGAATCATGACAAAACCACTGCTACACAATGTATGCCAAGCTATGACAGTGCATTTTTATAGAGAAACTACATGCTACATATGTAAAATACATGGATAAATCAATATATGGCCCAATACAACAATGGGATAGATGATCTCGGCTCCCAAAGACTACCTCCTATCAATCCTGGAAGGATTGACTATAAAATGCAAAATCTGCAAAATGCCGGAGTTGTTGGGTAGCAACAGCAACTCAAAAATAGAACTAGATGGAGATGGCTGTAGATGATGCCCAAACTGAATAAACCTCCTCCAATGGATCTTTCAAGTGAAAGGCTGATCCTTTCACCAAATATCTCACCCTCCGATAATCTTCAAGAGCCCCACTACAAATGCTCCACTCAAAATAACGCAGTCACTGGATGGAACTGTGCTATAGGGCTAGGGAATGAGTTGGCCTTGATGCCAAAGTCTGCAATAAGCTCCATAATGCCTCCAATCTAATCTCCCAAAGAGAAAAGAGACTCCTCCTCTGAAAAATAGCTGAAGGAGATGGTGTAGTGAACCGTCACTGCAACACCCAACAACACAATATTATTCTGCTGCAGAAATAACGTTGTCTTGATGGAGGATGCTTGGCCTCAAGCCTGGATGTGAGGAAAATGAAGAAAAATCCCTCAAGATACCTCTCAATAAGGATAAGGAATCCTAAACAGGAATTCCCCCGACAATTCTTGCTAAACAGCAAAGAATGCACAATTGTCTGAATATACAATGTGATGAATAATACAAGCATGAGAAACAATGGTTTCCTTGCCCTCCTTTTAAAAAAGTGAAATCTATTTCTCCATGGGCCCCATCCATTAGGGTTTCCTCCACCAAATATCCTCTTCCTCATTCACACTGCGCTAGCTTCCTAAGTAAGCCACTCCTCCTATGGCAGCGCTATTGAATTGGTCAAACTTGACCTTGTCCACTTGCAAATAACCCTGTACACACATGAGGGTGTGAAAACCAGCTCCAATGATGATCCCCTCTCATACTATGAGGGATTTAATTGAGAATATCATTATGCATGGGCCTCCTTACCCATTTATTCTCCTCCTAGGTGAAATCAGTAAAAAATCAATATTCCAAATTATTGTAGGAAAATTTTGGAAAATTATAGTCCTCCCCTCCCAAATGTTGCTTGTCCTCAAGCAACTGTAAGGATAGAACTGAAAGGCTCCTATCAAGGCATGGAGTCTATGATGTGTTGAGGAATATCTTCCTCATGTGGATCCTCCATCCCCCAAGCAATCAACCATGCAAAATGAGTGACCCCCCAACATGGTAACTTTTGAAAGTCATCTTCCACCTCTGGCTTTGGCAATGTAGGTGGGCTGAAAATCTGATCTTGGTAGACAAAAAAATCTTGCCCCAAGCTGTCCTCCTCTCTACTTATAATAAGTGTAGAGTGTATGCTGATCCTGGGCTGCAATAATATTTCCCTCAAATGGCAAGATGGAGATTAGACCTCCAAGGATCTCCCCTCTAGCGTTGTGAAATATGTTGGCCCAAATCATCTCATATGTGATGAGTTGGAAGTCATCATCATATGACATCACATTCCTCACATGGATCACCTCATAAGGTAACAAATGAGCTGCTGTAGTGGCCATACCATCTCCCATGCTCCCTCTAGAACATGTAGTGCAAAGTGTGTGGGAGTTTTCTCCCTCCAAGGACACATTCACCCAATGTGTCTCCCTTCCAATCATGCTCCCAAGGAAGGCTCTAGAAATATAAACCAAGGGAACCACAAGGAGAGTCATTATGGCTGCCATGTGAAGTAAGGGAGAAGGAAAATGGTCCCTCAAATGTAGCCAGCATAATTTGACTCTCAACTGCCATAAAAAATGAAATGATGGGTGGCCTCCCCACCATCTGCTTGTTGCCTCAATCCCCTGGAGAAGGTAAAGATGTAATGTGCACTGTGAGTATGTTCTCCCCAAGAAATCTCCTCCCCATATCCCCTTAGAGAGTGATCATCCATAATGGGCTTATGTAGACCATCAAATATGGAAGGAAAAATATCCTTCCTTTGAGAAAATCCCTGCACATATATGGTTAAGAGATGCATATATATAGACAAGTCACCATGAAAATCAGCTATACTCTTACCATATGTTTTGCTCATACAAATGGAGTGGCTCATAGATGAGTCTTCCCTCATCCTCAAAGGAAAGGGAGTTGATTGTGCTAACTCCTCCATCTCCTCATGATCCATGGAATGCCTCCTCAAGCTCTTCAAGTGGTTCCTCCCACAACAAGAAAAGAAATGTAATGTGGAAATCATGGTTGGCCCATGGTTCCTCCTGAAATCTACAACATGTATAGTAAGGAAAATCATGCTCCCAATTGGCATCTTCAATCTCAAGCCCACTCTCCAATAGAAGCTCCCCATAAACATAAACATATCAACAATACATGGAAGCATAGTACAATAATAACAAGTTGCCAAATGACAACCAGAGAGTGAATCATAGTTCCACCCATGGAACTAGCGTAGTGCATCCCTTTCCTGCATCAAATAAAATATAAACAAGTGCTCTTCCAGCCACTTGTATGTTGCCACATTCATTTTACAAGATAGAAATATGAAGGTACAATTTGGTGCCAATGGTGCACACCAAGAATCATGTGGCTTTCCCCACAAACCACTAATGAGATAGCCAATCCCAATGCTGCAAATGGCTTCAAGTACATCAATATACAATATGCAAGAAGGAATAATCCTACTTGGTACAATATGCTACTCATAAAAAGACAAGAAGTACAAAACATAAGGTGAAATTGTACATCCTCCATCATGTACTCGAAGACTTGAGCTGAAATGGCTCAATTGAAAATGCTCCCTTACTCCCAATGAGTAGGAAGGTGGTTGTGACATCTCCTCCATCATCATCTGGGCTCTGCATCTCTCCATATGCTGATGTATGTCATGCTGGATGCCCTCCCAAATGAACTCCTCTCCTAAGGAAAAATGTGCATCAAAATGCATGGAAAAGAAGTCCTGTTGTGTTGCATGCAACAACTTCTCCTTGAGACTAGAATCTCTAGTCAAGAAGAATTTGTCATGTGAATAGATGACCATATCATCCACCATATACTCATCATCTCCATACGATTCATCTAGAATCATGCATGCACCAAGATCCTTGGTGTACTCAACTAAGAGCTGAGACCTCCAGTAAGGATCAATCCTCCTAAGTGACAGTGTTGGTGATCTGGCATGTAGAGCTCTCCTCCTGCTGCTATCTGATACATTGACATCCCTCATGCAAAATTTCTCCTTCAAACTCTTAACCTCTCCAAAATCCAAGAGTGGTGAATCCGAAGGCAAAATGTCTCTCATCAATGATATATCTAGTGGCCTTCCTGGTGGAATGCCTCTATGCAGTGAGACATCAATGTCAAGAGTGGAATTTACATATGGTTGAGAAAATTTTCCCTTTCTCTCATAGTACAATACAGTCTGCGTCCTCTTTGAAGTAGTTCTCTGAAATAGAGAAGGGTGTGTGCCTCTCATCACATGATGCTGCTCTTCCTCCCTTCCTTCTCTTCCCAGCTGCAACTCTGCACAATCATGCTGCTCACTGATTGTTCTTGGACCTCCATGTGTGAGATCCTGGGGACTTCCTTGCAAAGATGCAAGAACCCCTGTAATTGGAGCAAGAGCTCCTCCTTCGTCTGCATGAGGTACTAGATCAACTCTAGAAATGACAACATTGTTGTCCTCAACCTTATCAACATGATTGGGCAACCCTCCAGTGATTGGATCCTCTTTTGGAAAAGGGATCTCTATGCCTCCTTGTGCCAAAATGCAATATGAAGGTCTTGCCTCTGATAAAGCAACATGCAAGATATCAGCCTTCTTCATGGTTTTCTGAATTTTTTTTGAGTCTATGGTTTCCTCCATCACATGCAAGGGTTTTGTTTGTTTGAATGTGTTTGTTCCCTCCATATGAGTTTCATAATTCCTCCCATCAAATCTATTCATCAAATTTCTAATGAACATTGAATAGGAAGAGGTATTTACATTTTTCAAAGTAAATGACTCAAATAACCACCATGCATAGACCTTACCTCCAAAGTGCAGCGCTGCTATTCTGATGGCTTCATCTTCAGAAATATGATGCTGCTGCAGAAAGGTGTCTAGCTCTTCTATCCAAGCCCTATCTGAACAAGTAGGGGAACAATCAGAGATAGATAGAAGAAATCTATCCTCATCATGCTACTTTCTCCTCCTCACCATGATCTTGCAAAACTTTGGAAAAGTAATATGATCTCTAAACTTCTGAGTTTGGGAATCATACTCATGAAAGAAACCACCAAGAGTTTCTTTCTTCGGCATTCCTTATTTTTCTTTTCTTCTCATGGAAAAGTTTGCCATATGACTGCACTGTGCCTCATAGGGTGTGGCTGCATTCTCACACTCCCTATCAGAAAATCTATATTTTGACTCAGTTTCAAACCCTCTTGGAGATCCTGTGCATATCTCCTTTCTTATTTTCTCAAATTCTTCATGAATACTCTGTATAGATTTTGAAAGAAGCTTTGTAAGCTTATCCTCCTCTTTCTCTCAATTAAATGGAGTCTTGGCTGAGTTCCACCGGCTGAGCCAGAAATCATGCTCTGACACCACTGTAATATTCCTAATCAAGAAAATGCTACAACAATGAGAATATCTCAAGATATTCTTAAGTTGGAGACCCAGCAATATGAAAACACAAATAATGGAGCAACAACAACATTCACCCATAGAAATGTGAGAGAAATACATAGCTATGTTATTATGAAATAGCAGCAACAAAGGAGTACAAGATCTTGAGGAAAATGATACTCAAGATAGGAAATGCTCAACCTCAAGAAACTAATACATGAATCATGACAAAACCACTGCTATACAATGTATGCCAAGCTATGAAAACGTATTTTTATAGAGCAACTGCATGCTTCATATGTCAAATACATGGATAAATCAATATATGGCCCAATACAACAATGGGAGAGATGATCTCAGCTCCCAAAGACTACCTCGTATCAATCTTGGAAGGATTTACTATAAAATGCAAAATCTGCAAAATGACGGAGTTGCTGGGTAGTAGCAGCAACTCAAAAATAGAACTGGATGGAGATGGATGTAGATGATGCCCAAAATGAATAAGCCTCCTCCAATGGATATTTCAAGTGAAAGGCTGATCCTTTCACCAAAGATCTCACCCTCCGATAATCTGCAAGAGCCCCACTACAAATCAAAGTATGATGAAAAAGAATATGTCTCTTGGTATACGCGGATTGGCCTAGGGGAAGTCGCGTATGCACGCGGAAAAGAACGTGCCAAGTCGCGTATGGGCAAAAGCGCTCAAAAAGTGCAAATCCAAGGGTAACCACCATGGTATTGACCCATAGTATTGGGTAATGATCCGCCTAATTGACCCCGTCCAGGTAGTTTTGGGCTTATGGTATTGTTTTGGTCCATGGTATTGAAAAAGGGGCTCATGGTATTGAAAAAGGATAATCATATAAAAGGAGAAGAAATTCATTGTGCACAACATGAGTGAGGGTGTAAGATATCTGAGCTTGAATGAATACTTCTCTCTGAAGTAGATCTGAATGAAAGGGTTACACTTGAAGATAAATCTGAATGGATGATGCACCAATGATGAAGAAAGGGATCTAGATCTGAAATGTATCTACTAGATCTACTTATGGAAGGCTTAGATCTGTGATGAGGCGAACATCTAGGCGAACATCTGTCTGAAGTGAAAGGGTAAATCTGAACTGAATATCTGATCTGAAGAAGTAACCTGCTCTGTAATAATTGAAGATCTATACGCTACTTCAACGCAGAGGAAGCGCGTATATACGCAGCTTCAGCGAAGAGAAAGCGCGTATGCGCAATAAAATATACACTGAGGTATACGCTAGTTTGTGTGGACGGAAGCGCGTATATACGCGACATCAGTAAAGGGAAAGCGCGTATGCAAACTAGGGTTTGCTGAAGCAAGGGGTATGAAATATCTGATCTGTTCTGCTGTGTTTCTACTATCTGATCTGTGTTGATATGTATCTGTTGGTGATGTATGTTTGTGCTTAAAAGTATGGAAAGGGTCCAGTATGAAAATATGATGAAATGTAGCCTGCAAGTGGTGTTCTATTGAAGTTGTTGGATCCAGTGTGAAAATTGATGAAACGTGGTCCAAGGTGGTGCTGAGGGTTGTAGCCTTCAGTCAGGGGGTTGTAGCTCCCTTCCAGGTGAGGCTGGTAAACGAGATCGGGGGGTTGTAGCTCCCTTCCAGGTGAGACTGGTAAACGAGTCAGGGGGTCGTAGCTCCCTTCCAGGAGAGGCTGGTAAACGAGCGCAGGTGGGTGCCTGCGTGCTGGTCAAGTCTGCGCCAGCACATATGTTGTAAGATGTTTTCTCTATAATAAAATATTGAAGGCTGAGCAACTGCAGCGGTGGTTTTCTCCCGATTTGGGTTTCCACCTAAAAATCCCGGTGTTCATGTGTGATGCTTTGTGTGATGGTTTATTCTGTTCTTACTGCACCTGTTTACTGCTTATTGAATATCTGATGAATAAATGATGGAATGGTTTAAGTGAAGATTTAATGACATATCTAAATCTCCGTGTATACGCTAGTTTCATAAATGGGATCCGCGTATATACGCTGGTTTACTGAAGTAAAGTAGCGTATGGGTTTTAAGGAATGAAAAAGTAAAAAGTTTGAATATGCAGTAAATACTGATTCACCCCCCCCTCTCAGTATTTTTCCCAACAATTGGTATCAGAGCGTGGTCCTTCTGCAGAAGCTTGATCGCTTGAAGGAGATCCGTCGCAATGGGAAGTCAAGAAGGAGTGATGTCTATTAAGCCACCTCTATTCAATGGAAGCAATCTGATATTCTGGAAGGTACGAACAAAAGCATATCTGCAAAGTCTTGGTGCAGATGTATGGGCAATCGTGGAAGAAGGTTATCAATACCCGGCAAGTATTCCTACTGATGCAGCTGAAAGAAAGAAGTATGAAAACAATGCCAAAGCAGTGAATGTCTTATTGGGAAGCATGTCTGAATCAGAATTTGCTAAAGTGATGTAGCTACATTCGGCAAAGGACATATGGGACAAAATCATTCTAAGCTATGAAGGAGACACAAAGGTAAAAAGTGCAAAACTCCAAACTCTTAGAATTGAATATGAAAATTTGAAGATGCATAGTGATGAGAGTGTTGCCAGTTTCTTTCTTCGTCTGGATGATATTGTAAATCGAATGAGAAATTTGGGTGAAACCATGGCTGATACTACTCTGGTGGAAAAGGTCTTAAGATCATTGACTTCAAAATTTGACTCTAAAGTTTCAGCAATTGAAGAAAGGCAAGATTTGCAAACTCTTACTATTGTTCAATTACATGGTACTCTGACTGCTTTTGAAATGAGACAAGGAGGCCCCTCTCAAGTAAGAGAAGCTGCTTTTAAGGCATCTACTAAAGGGAAGGAAAAGGAAGTTGTCAAAGATTCCAGCTATATATCTGATGAAGAAGAAGCAAATTTCGTGAGAAAGCTCCAACTAGGTACTGGAAGATTCAAAGGTAAGCTTCCCTTCAAATGTTTTGAGGGTGGAAAAGTTGGTCATTATGCTGCTAAATGTCCTTATAAAGAAAAGCATGGTAAAGGGAAACAATTTGAAAAGAGAAAGAGTTATTATGCAAAAGAAGATGATGATGAAGTGTCCAGTGAAGATGAAGAAGATTCTGACCAAGATCCGAAAGTGCTCATGGCTAAGAAGCAAAAGAAGAAGGTTACTCGAGGAAAGGAGATATCTCAGAAATCATGTATAGCAAAAATTGAAGAAGATGAAACAGATTCTGACGAAGATCTACAAGCACTCATGGCAAAGAAGGAAAAGGAGAAGGCCACTTGTAATACTCTTCTTTGTGCAAACAATAGTAAAGATAGTGAAAGTAAAGTTGTGGATCTAGAAGAAGCTCTCAAGATTAAAGAAGAAGAAATACAAAGTTCATACAATAAGCAAGAAACTATCTATAAAGAGATGATCTCACAAATGAAAGATCAAATAGAAATGCTAAATGAACAGGTGGACAAGTATCAAAGGTTTCATACTTATGCATCCAATCGAATTAAAGATCTAGAAGCAGATCTGGAAAAATCAAGCAAGAAGAATGAAGGACTTGAAGCCGCTATCATCTTTCTGCAAGCAGAGCTAGAAGCATCAAGTAAGGAGAATAAGGAACCTCTACAATCCTTTGAAAAGGAAGGCCTTGAAGCAGAAATTATCTCTCTAAAAGAAGATCTGGAAAAATCAAACAAGAAGAATGAAGAGCTGCAACAAACTTGTGAAGGAAATGAAGATTGGTTGAAAGAAGAGATTCTAAATCTGAAGAATCAAGTTGAAGATGGAAGAAGAAAAGAAGAAAGCATGACAAAGAAATGTCAAGCCTTGGAGGTTGAGGTAAATATTCTCAAAGGTAAATTAGAAGAAAAGGTTAAACTTTTGAGGTTTCATGATAGTACTAACATTTTGGACAATATTCTGAGTAATCAAAGGTCTCCTGCTATCAAACATGGTCTTGGTTTCCATGAAACCGTTAAAGGAGAATCTAGCTCACAAGGAAGTGCCAAAAATTCAGAGGATGTCAATGCAAAACCTGAAGTGTTGAAAGAGACAAAAGCTCAACCAACAATCATGAATTCTAAAAGGAATTCATTCAAGAATGTTGAATGTTTTAAATGTCATAATTATGGACATGTTGCAGCAAATTGCAGGAGCAGATCATTTCAGCCTCAAACAAACAGTTCCTACACAGCAAGGTACTCTGGTTTCTTCAAGGGATATTGTTTTTCATGTAACAAGTATGGACACAAAGCAGCTGATTGTAAAAGGAGGAAGAATAGAAATACTCATTATGATTCTTATGCTTATTTTTCCGGACACATGAGATGTTATTCTTGTAACAAGTATGGACATATAAGAAAGGAATGCAGGTCGAACAGATATGAGAAATTTCAGCACACAAATAGAAAACAAATCTGGAAGAAGATGGAGGGATGGAATAAGAAACAATCTAGAGAAGAAAAGGATGTATTTGTTGATGCTCTAGAAAACAATGATTTTCTTGAAGAAAACACTCAATTCAAGATGAAGGACCGATCAGAAACGTAGGGAATTATGACCCTACTGCAGTCATCCGCTTCTGAAGCTGACTTTTCTTGTTGACTGCAGGAATGATGTGAGATATATTATGAGATCTAGTAATGTATCGTCACAAGAGGAGCAATGCATGATGACTCTCATGGTTGATTTGATTATACTGGTTATGTTTACTTCTGACAGCGCATCTGATGTGGAAAGGACAGGTACAGGAGGTACAAGCTCTGGAAGAAATGAAGGAAGATGGAAATTTTCTATGCTACACTTTCCATACGCAGGTTCCATTAACTAAAGTCGCGTATACACGCGAGTTCCAGAAGACGCAGTCGCGTATGCATTGATGATAAGAAAATTTATCTGATAGCCGAAGATCTGAAGCAGAGGTCCAGGGGGAGCATCAGTCTGACTGCTGATGATTGCACTGTTAGCATCATTCTAGTTATACTCATGATAATGAAATGATGCATGGGTTCTTGTGTTGAATATTATGGATGAAGCCTGGTTGCTTTATGATGAAGAGCATTCATTGTTGAGATGAAAGTCTTATAGTTCAGAGATGAGGACAGATCATGCAGAGATTGTTATTGATGACTTGTTGTTGAAGGTATCTCAGATTGCAGAAGTTAAGGAAGAAGCACTGGTTTAGGGGGAGTAGCAGGTTGAATTCTAATGGTTGCATTGTTGGAAATATGACTGCTTATTCTTTGGTCTTGGTGATACTCATGCTCAAATGATGATGATTTGGTACATGGATTATTATGATAAGATTTTGATCCCTAGTTGCTGATAAGTATCTTTGTGTGGATGAGTTGGATATCATTTGTTTCAGATCATATAGAGTTTGGTTGCTATGGTTGAGATCTTTTGCCTACATATGTTACTTCATGTTACCTCTTGAAGATCATGGTGATTTTGGACCACATGGATGATTGCTTGACACATATCTGAAGATGATGTTCTGATATGATAATCTCTTTTGGAAAGAATGTATTGATGCTGCAAAGGATCCGAAGGCTTAGTTACGAATGGGCTTATGCTACAACCATTGGATGACGCTTGAAGACACAACTACACTATTCTGTTATATCTGTAGTCCAGGGAAGCAGTCAAATATCTCAGAAAGAAGCTGAACACTGTCTTTACCTTACAAAGAATCAGATCTGGTTGAAATTTAGAAGGTGTCTTAGGATACGCGGGTTTCCTGAAACACAGTCGCGTATGTACGCTAGTTACTGCACATAAAACCGCGTATGGTTGGTTTCTGACAATTCTTGGTTGGTTCAGCT
>CM076575.1:682845276-682887776 GCA_034641835.2 Pinus albicaulis
TCACGATTAACATTTATTTTGTTCTCATCATGAGGTTCTTCTCCTATATTTCCGCCATTAGGAATCATTTCTGGTTTTAAGCTTGTCATCAAGCCTTCCATGTATGCTTTTAGATCATTCTTCATGTTTTCTATGTTGTCTTTCATGTCATCCATCTTGGCTTCCATGCCCACTTCCATGCCATCCATCTTAGCTTCCATGCCATTCATCTTAGCTTCCACGCCATCCATCTTAGCTTGCACACCATCCATCTTATCTTCCACGCCATCCATCTTAGCTTGCACACCATCCATCTTATCTTCCACGCCTTTCTTCAAACCTTCCATCTTCACTTCCACACCATCCATCTTAGCTTCCATGCCTTTCTTCAAACCATCCATCTTCACTTCCACACCTTTCTTCAAAACTTCCATTTCATTTTTTGCTGCTCTTTGCAAGAGTGAAATTTGTTGCACTTGTTCTTGTAATTTTGATAGATCATGTTGCAATTCTTCATCTTCATGAGTCATGGTAGAGCCTTCTGAAGGCTTGATGGGTGTTGAATTCTTTTTAGGGGACATTTTAGAATCCAATATTGATATCTATTCTACAAGATGCCCTTGGAATCAATTCAACTTGATTCTTCAAACAAGACTTATGCAATTCGGAAAAAAATACACACCTTTTACTAGCTTTTAGGAGCTCGATATTGAAATTGAATTATCTCTGTATTTGAAAATCTTCGATATCTGAAATTCCGCCCTGTAGTAGATCTCTGAAGCTTCTTTCAAATGCCACAGGTCTGACCTGATTTGGATTCTCCAAGACAAATTTGTGTCCAATCTCCCACAATGACCTAATTCTGGACTGGTTCAGTAGAGCAAACTTGTACGAATTTCCACGTGTCACTGTTTTGTCCTTTGTCTCTGAAATTGATAGAGAAGAAACTTCAGTCTGTGTAATTGCGACCACTTTTTACGGCACTTCAATCTAATGCCCAGAGAGAGAGTTATTGAAGTTTTCCCACGATCACCTCTTTGAGATGAAATTCAGGAGCCTGAAAAAGCACTACCTTCCACAGATCATATCTCCAAAAATATTGCGAACCAAGCTCTGAAATTTTTTGACGAATTTCCTCAGGATTTCGGCTTTGCACCATATGAATTTCAGCTTCTGAAGCTTCGTAGAAAAAAATTTATAGCGAAAATTCCACGATGACCTGTTTGGAGCAGCGAAACCCTAGAATCCAAAGCTCTGATACCAAATGTTGTGTAACCAGCTCCAAAAATAGAAGAAAAGAGATATAAACGCCTTAGAAATAAGCCACTTCGAGGGGGAAACCTCCAATATATTACATGAATGAACAATTCTTGGATGATACAAATGACCAAAACCTCCTTCTATATATAGGAGTCCATGGGGCCACAATATAATCCTAGTGGGGCCACAATGTAATCCTAGCCGACCTAACAATAATAATTTAAGGGCACAATAATAACAATATGGGGTTACAGGGGTACAATAATAACAATAAGGGGGGCTACACTAACATAATAAGGGGCTACACTATTAATATAGGACCCCAACAAGGGATCCAACTTAGGGATAACCGCTACATTGTCCCCCGATCGGGGTGGAATTTGAGACAATGAAGGTCAGGTTAGGATGTTGTGTAACCAAATTTCTGTGAGAGAAGAAAAGCAGATATTCACGCCTTAGAAATGAGCCACTTTGAGGGGGCAACCTCCAAAACATTACATAAATGAACAATTCTTGGATGATACAAATGAACAAAACCTCCTTCTATATATAGGAGTCCATGGGGCCATAATATAATCCTAGTGGGGCCACAATGTAATCCTAGCCGACCTAACAATAATAATGTAAGGGCACAATAATAACAATATGGGGGTTACAGGGGTACAATAATAACAACAAGGGGGGCTACACTAACATAATAAGGGGCTACACTATTAATATAGGGACTTAACATGCCCCTCTCCTTCAAAAAAGTGTTGTCCTCAACGCTTGAGTAGCTCTGGGTGCTTCTGTATAAAATTCTCATCCTCCCATGTAGAATCTTCAGTGGGTAAGTTCTTCCACTTGATGAGATACTCCGAAATTGATCGATTCCGTAGTTGTCGAGTTCTTTTTTCCATGACTGCTTCAGGTTCCAATATGATTTTCCCTTCCCCATCAAGTTCTGGCAATACTGTTTGAACTGGAAGATTTTCACCTATAACCTTCTTTAAGCATGAAACATGGAAAACTGGATGTACTCGCGAAGAAGCAGGAAGCTCCAACTTGTATGCCATAGTACCAATCTTTTGCAACACCTTGTAAGGACCATAGTACTTTGGCGATAATTTATTATCCTTCTTAGCTTGCTTGAGGGACATTTGTTTATATGGTTGTAGCCGTAAAAATACCCAATCTCCTATATCAAAACTTCTCTCGCCGCGATGTTGATCTGCCTGTTGTTTCATTCGATTTTGTGCCAAATTCAGGTTATCCTTTAAGAGCTGGAGAACTTCTTGCTGATGCTCGACGTGATCTTCCACCGCTTGAACCTTCGAATTTTCCCTTAAAGATGATGTGATCGATGGTGGATGATATCCATAAAGTGCCATAAATGGGGTCATTTTTGCTGCAGTATGGAAGGAAGTGTTATACCACCATTCAGGGAGAGGTAACCACTTGACCCATTGTGTTTGTTTATCAGATACAAAACAACGAAGATATCCTTCCAAACATTTATTTACTATCTCAGTTTGACCATCGATTGAGGATGATAAGATGAGCTATGAGCTAATTGAGTACCCAAACAAGAAAATAACTCCGTCCAAAAATTTCCAGTAAAAATGGGATCTCTATCGCTCACAATAACCCTTGGGTTTCCATGTAGCTTTTGAATTGTGTCCATAAATGTAGTAGCAACTGTATTTGCTTTAAATGGATGAGATAATGCACAAAAGTGTGCATACTTGGTAAGTCTATCAACTACCACCATGATGACACTCTTTCCTTCGGACTTAGGTAAACCCGTGATAAAATCCATTGAAATCTCCTCCCAACGTTGACTTGGAATGGATAAAGGTTGTAGAAGTCCCGGGGTCTTAATTGTTTCCACTTTATTCTGCTCGCAAACCAAACATTCCGCCACAAACTTTTGAATATCAGATTTAAGGCCATCCCAAAAAAATTCTTTCTTCACCCTGTGGTAAGTTTTTAAAAATCCTGAGTGTCCTCCTAAAGGAGAAGTGTGCAATTCCAGAAGAATATTTTGTTTTAGCTGGGAATTCTTACAAAGATATAAGCGATCTTTGTACCATAAGGAATCATTTTTCCAACTAAATGTATCAGATGTACTAGGATCTTGCTGCAACTTTTGAATGAGTGTCCATACATCTTTGTCCTTCTTCCATTCATCTCTTGCTTCGGTTATCCAATCTGGCTGGATAATAGAAATGGCACAAAGCAATGCTTCCACCTCTTCATTCTTTCTTGAGAGTGCATCTGCAACAACATTAAGCTTTCCTTTCTTGTAGATTATTTCAAAGTCATAACCCAACATCTTTGTGACCCATTTTTGCTGCTCTTCTGAAGATAGTCTTTGTTCCAAAAAGTGTTTAAGACTATCATGATCAGCTTTTACCTTGAAGTGTCTTCCCATTAGGTAAGTTTGCCATTTCTTTAGTGCATGCAGTATTGCTAACATTTCCTTCTCATAAATAGGTTTCTGTAAATACTTTCCTTTGATTGGACGACTTTCAAAAACAATGGGTCTTCCTTCCTGCATTAAAACAACACCAATTCCATTTCCTGAGGCATCACATTCCACAATAAAGGTTTTTGTGAAGTCTGGCGTAGCTAAGACTGGTGCTAGGCACATTGCCTCTTTAAGATGTTCAAAGGCCTTAGTTGCTTCAGGAGTCCATGAAAATGCATCTTTCTTCAATAATGTTGCTAGAGGTGCTGCTATTCTTCCATAATTCTTAACAAACTTACGATAATAGCCTGTTAACCCGAGAAATCCTCGCAAATGCTTTATTGTCTTAGGGACTTTCCATTCCTTAATGGCTTTAATTTTGTTAGGGTCTACTTTAACACCCTGTGGGATATAATATGACCCAAATATTCCACCTCTTGTACTCCAAAGAAACATTTGGATGCTTTTGCATATAATTGTTTCTCCTGCAATAGTTTGAGCACCCTGTCAACATGTTCAACATGATCCTTCCATGACTTGCTATAGATTAGTATATCATCAAAAAATACTAGCACAAATTTTCTAAGGAAGGGTTTGAAAATGGAATTCATCAACCCTTGAAATGTAGAAGGTGCATTGGTAAGGCCAAAAGGCATGACCAAAATTCATAATGACCCTCATGAGTTTGAAATGCTGTTTTTGGAATATCTTCAGTCTTCATTCTAATTTGATGATATCCTGAACGAAGATCCAACTTGGTAAAATAAATTGCTCCATGTAATTCATCCAATAATTCATCAATCACAGAATGGGAAATTTATCTTTAATGGTGAGCTTATTGAGCTCCCTATAATCCGGACACATGCGCCATGATCCATCCTTCTTGTGTACCAATACTACAGGAGCAGAGAAAGAACTTTGACTAGGTTGAATTATACCCGCCTCTAACATTTCTGCAATCATACGTTCAATTTCGCTCTTTTGGAAGTAAGGATATATATAAGGCCGATGTTTGGAGGAACACTTCCCGGAATCAAATGAATAGCATGATCATGATCACGAATAGGTGGGAGTCCTTTGGGAGTTTCAAACACCTTGGAATGATTGTCCAAGACTTGTTGGAGATCTGCAGAAATAGATGATTTTGATGTCGGAACTTCTAGTGAGCATAATTGTGCAATTACGCCTCGTAGTTATTTCTTTAGAAGCTTTGTCATGACATTAGAGCTTATTATCCTTCCTGCCTTCCCTTCAATACCCCGTAATTCGACTTCCTTTCCTTCTGAAAAAAATTTCAAGAAAATTTCTTGAAAATTAAAAGCTACCGTCCCCAAAGATTGTAACCATTGTACTCCTAGTACAACATCAGCACCTCCCATAGGAATGAAAAGCATTGGACTAGTCAACACATATTCCCCCATGGTTAGCTTGATATTATGACATTTTCCAGAGCAATTTATAGTTCCTCCATTTGCAACCATCACTTGACATTCTGGTGCTGGGTATAGGAAACAATTTAATTCCTTGGCTACCTTACAATGAATAAAATTATGGGTGCTACCTGAATCAATCAACACGATTACATTTTTCTTCTTGATTTTTCCTTTTATCTTGAGAGTTTGAGGAGTGGTAATTCCTGCCAGTGCATTACACGATATGGTCGGATTCATTTCTTCCTCTTCTAGGGCTGGTTCCTGGTGTATATCCTCTTCTTGTTCATTTTCTTCTTCCTCTTCACAATCTATGTAAAATAATTTCTTCTCAGCACACTTATGACCTTTAGTGTATTTGCTATCACAACCGTAGCAAAGCCCTTTTGCTCTTTTTTCTTCCAATTGTTGTGGTGTCAACCTTGTAGGTTGTGGAAATCTAGATGTAGCCACACTTCCTTCTTTATAGAACTGAGTAGTAGACTTCCTTGTTGCCATAATTTTACATTCAACTTTTCTTGCCAACCTGAATGCCTTCTCTAATGAATCAGGTTCCAGAACACGAACTTCATGTTGAATGTTATCCTTTAAACTACCTAAGAAGAGATCAATCCTGTGGTCCTTTGAAATATCAGTTACCCTTATACTCAATTTTTGGAAGTCCTCAATGTGCTGCCCCACTAAACCCTTTTGTTTGAGATTTATCAATTGGGTAAAGAAGGTGTTGCTCTTTGTATCCTCATAATGTGCTATCATTTCCTCCGTAAAAATTGACCAAGTGACAATTTTTTTACGTGAACAAAGCCATCGATACCATACAAATGTATTTTGTTCTAAATGTAAAGTTGCAATGCGTACCTTTTGTGTGTTTTGCACGTTATGGAGATCAAAATATTGCTCCATCTGTAGTATCCATGTTACAGGATCCTTTCCATCAAACTTCCTCATATCCATTTTTGGAATATGGTGGTTCTTCCCACCAACATTCCATTTTATGAAATCATGATTAACATTTATTTTGTTCTCATCATGAGGTTCTTCTCCTATATTTCCGCCATTAGGAATCATTTCTGGTTTTAAGCTTGTCATCAAGCCTTCCATGTATGCTTTTAGATCATTCTTCATGTTTTCTATGTTGTCTTTCATGTCATCCATCTTAGTTTCCATGCCCACTTCCATGCCATCCATCTTAGCTTCCATGCCATTCATCTTAGCTTCCACGCCATCCATCTTAGCTTGCACACCATCCATTTTAGCTTCCACGCCTTTCTTCAAACCTTCCATCTTTACTTCCACGCCATCCATCTTAGCTTCCATGCCTTTCTTCAAACTATCCATCTTCACTTCCACACCTTTCTTCAAAACTTCCATTTCATTTTTTGCTGCTCTTTGCGAGAGTGAAATTTGTTGCACTTGTTCTTGTAATTTTGATAGATCATGTTGCAATTCTTCATCTTCATGAGTCATGGTAGAGCCTTCTGAAGGCTTGATTGGTGTTGAATTCTTTTTAGGGGCCATTTTAGAATCCAATATTGATATCTATTCTACAAGATGCCCTTGGAATCAATTCAACTTGATTCTTCAAACAAGACTTATGCAATTCGGAAAAAAATACACACCTTTTACTAGCTTTTAAGAGCTCGATATTGAAATTGAATTATATCTGTAGTTGAAAATCTTCGATATCTGAAATTCCGCCCTGTAGTAGATCTCTGAAGCTTCTTTCAAATGCCACAGGTCTGACCTGATTTGGATTCTCCAAGACAAAGTTGTGTCCAATCTCCCACAATGACCTAATTCTCGACTGGTTTAGTAGAGCGAACTTGTACGACTTGCCACGTGTCACTGTTTTGTCCTTTGTCTCTGAAATTGATAGCCCAGAAACTTCAGTCTGTGTACTTGCGACCACTTTTTACTACACTTCAATCCAATGCCCAGAGAGAGAGTTATTGAAGTTTTCCCACGATCACCTCTTTGAGATGCAATTCAGGAGCCTGAAAAAGCACTACCTTCCACAGATCATATCTCCAAAAATATTGCGAACCAAGCTCTGAAATTTTTTGAAGAATTTCCTCAGGATTTCAGCTTCGCACCATAAGAATTTCAGACTCTGAACCTTCGTACAAAAAAATTTATAGCGCAAATTCCACGATGACCTGTTTATGAGCCTGAAAAAATACCTAACTTCCACAGATGATATCTCCTCAAATATTGCGAACCAAGATCTGAAATTTTTAGACAACCTTCCTCAAGATTTCAGCTTCGCACCCTAGAAATTTCAGCTTATGAAGCTTCGTAGAAAAAATGTTATAGCGAAAATGCCACGATGACCTGATTGGAGCAGCGAAACCCTAGAATCCCAAACCTCTGAATGGGGGTTACAAGGGTACAATAATAACAATAAAGGGGTTACACTAACAACAATAAGGTACTATACTAGTAATATAGGGACCTAACATATACAACATATAATTTTCACTATTTTTTATAATAGATTAAAAAAAAAAAAATTTAAATATTTTCAAAATACAAAATTATGTTTATATTATATTCAAACTAAACATAAAGAAAATCAAATACATTAACCATAAAATTGTGTAATCTTCTATACACATACCCATATTAACATATATAACATTTAAAAATGTTATATCTATATGTATTTTCACACTTTTAATAGAATAGGAGGAAATACTAAAACAAAACAACAAAGAATGGTGCAATCTTCTATTTAAATATATCTCTAAGATATATAATATTAAAAAATACTATATATAATTTCCCGCGAAGAGAAAATACTAAATTTAAGAAAAAAACACTAATAAATAAATAATAATATTATTAAATTTTATTAATAATAATTATTTTTAACACCCATTTTCCCTAGTTACCAACAAATAAATATTTTTTAGTTATTTTAATCTTGTGAGCGGAATATAATTTAACCCTACCCCTCAATAACCCTTCAGAAGAAAATACAAGAAAAACAAAGATATTGACGTTGCATACCTTTTCCGGGAGAGACCAATCGACCTGAAGTAGCAGTAGACGTGAGATCTGGCATGGCAGCATAGACTTTTAATTCATGATCCTTCTGTTTCCGCCTTAGACTAACGCGAGGTGAAACATCGAATCCCTGATCCTTATTACCCATAGTAATCAGAGGGGCCAACTCTTCTGCAGCCTTCCACCCTACATACTTCATGTTCTCCGCAGTTTGCGAAGGAGAACAGCTTTCTAGTATGCTCCTGATGTGACCGGAATACTCTGGAAAATTCAAATTATGAATAGGTGAGTCTCCCCTGAGCAGTAAGACGGCTGCGTCGAATGCAATGGCACCCATCTCTGCTGTCGGAAAGGTTCCCAGATGGACCTGTTTTTTCTTTCCGTCCTCATGGCTTCTATAACAAACCCTAGAAATCCATCGTCCCGTAGGACGCGTCACACCTACGTATTTCTGTAATCCTCCTCCCTTAATGTCTGCATTATCTCCAACACCAATAGGGGCCTCTGTCTGAGGGGGCTGTGGAATAATAGAGCTCCCATCACCATCAGCAGACACGGGGTTTCTTACTTCTTCAGTGTTCATGGGCTCAAGATCAAATGAGCCCCCATCATTATCTCCACAAGAAAAGTTGAAAGCACCCTGAGACATATCTCCACTACAACGGTTGAATGGACTATGCGGCATAACTCCACGATCCATGTTCTCCCAGGAATGTGCAGCGTATAAATTCTGTGGAATAACAAAGAATCAACAGGGTATCTTGTAACGAAGTGGACGATTGAGACAATGCACTATTCGGAAGGATACGCCGAAAATTTCAAGAAGTTAATTGGCTTCTCTAAATGGTGGAGAATGTATGGTCAAAGCGTCTCTTACATGTGATTATATATATACAAGGGTTTGCGACCTAATTCTTCGCTACTTGTTTCACACGTCATTTTCCGATTTTTTTTTCCGGTCAAACACCCATATAAAATGGAGCACAATGAGAACAAGGATTCTAAACACCGGGATATATGGTTAGAGTCTCGGTTCTCAAGGTGGAGAATGTATGGTCAGAGCGTCTCTTACATGTGATTATATATATACAACAGTTTGCGACCTAATTGTTCGTTACTTGTTTCACACGTCATTTTCCGATTTTTTTTTCTGGTAAAAAACCCATATAAAATGTACCACAATGAGAACAAGGATTCTAAACACCGGGATATATGGTTAGAGTCTCGGTTCTCAAGGTATGGGGAGTATAAAATGGAGCACAATGAGAACCAGGATTCTAAACACCGGGATATATAGTTAGAGTCTCGGTTCTCAAGGTATGGGAGTTAAATTTTATTCAAGTAAAGATAGGGCAGGTTTAATTAGCTTAATACTGGTAACCCGATATGTAGGTTTAAATTCTCAATGCTAAAGGTTAAATGATGAGTGGAACTCATTATGTATTAACTGGACTATCATAAAAGGAATTGTTGGGTTTAAAAAGTGATCGAAATATAGGGTGAGTTTAACTTACTATGTATTAGCTCGATTGACAGAGGGGAACTGTTGGGCTTACAATTGGTTAATAATCATAGAATAACTAATATTTTTATTAAATGATAATTATTACGAATATCTAGAAAAATATTATAAATGGTAATTATTATGAATATTTAGAAATATAGTTTTCTTTTCAGGAAGTTGGTTAATGTATTAACGATTTATTGAAATCACTGGATTTGTGAGATTAACATGGTTTATATATATATATATATATATATATATATATATATATATATATATATATATATATATATAATTTTTAAGTATTTATAATTAAATATTAATTAATTATTATTATTAAAATATTGTAAATTACAATTAATAATATATAAAATAAATTATTATTTTACTATTATTATTATTTTTTATGGTTTGTGAGTTTTTTTTTGTAATTATGAAGTAGTTATTTAAAATAGGTGGGAAATTAAGTTTTTGGAAGTTTTTATTTATTTAATTCTCTATCTAATTTGTCTAGAATTTATCAAAGATTTATTCAAATTATAAGTTGGAAAACATACCATTTATAATCTAAGTTATCGAAGGTTTTTGAGGCCCAGCTTCTAAATCTATATATGCAGTTAAAAAATCTATGAATAACTCCAAAAACTGGCACTTAAAAAGTGTAAGATGTGATTTAGAAACTAATATAAATGTTTTCACATTATTATCAATGGTTAAATAATACTTAAGAAAATTTCATTAATAAAATATAATAAATTATAATTTTCATTAATATATTTAAATACACCATAGGTTTGTGAGGAAGCTCTGCTAAGGTTTCGATAGCTCAGCTTTAACCTTCTACGCCGCTAGTCCTCGTCTCTCACCCCGTCGTGCACTTCTTCTGCAGGGTTCAAAACCTTTCTAGGCTTGGGTGGAAGCACCAATTTCATGCCCCCCGCCACAACAAGAGGGGCCACAATCTTATTGGGATGCAACAAATTAGACCCGCTTCGTGCAAGGACAACCCCTCAATCAATCGAACGACTCCTCCTCAGCCGTGGAAACCCCAGTTATGGGGGTGCAATGGTAAAAGAAAAGGACGATCGAAGTCGCTGACTTCCTAAGGAACTGATGGAGGGGCATTAGGCTCAAAAGTTACTTTGTACATAACTAGACATAGGGGGTCCCATGTTTTTTAAATTTCTTGTAAATATTAAATAAATTTGGTAGGGAATTGTAATTGTTCTCAAGTTATTTGAGAACATGAGAAATTGGTTAAAATAGGAATACGAAGAGTCAGTTTAGGATCAATCATCTATTGATACTAAATTCAGGAATTGGGAATGCTAAGAGTTGTTGAACTGTTTGGAGACCTGAATCGATTCAGGTCATCCTTGTGGTATAAATGTAATCCTAAAGAGGTTAGATAGATGGAGAGAGTTAGATAGAACTTATTCATCAGCAGAGTAGGAGGATAATGGCCACTGAACTGAATATCTGGCCTGCCGTGAAATTGTAAGAATTTTCTTTTGAGATTGATCACTTGTATGTATATATATATTTGTTTATGGAAGAACTGTCTTTCAATTAAGTGTGTCTGGATGGGGTTAAACCCTATGTTAACGTCTTCGAATTTCAATGAGTACCTTTGGATATGTATAAAAGAAATTGTGTCAGAATTCTGTGAGAAGGGAATTTTTGCGTTAATTATTGAGTGAATAACTTCTGCATCTCAAAACCAATTGTATAAGAATGTGTAGATATGAACTCTACAAATTGAGATTGTATGTGCCTTGAATGAACTGAGTTATGTGTAATTGAACCGACCCGAGGTATAAGAATGATCCGGATTTATGCAGGAACGCAACAGAATAAACATATAAACAGAGATACAGCGATGCAACGGAAATAATACTTCATTTCATTAACATCAAAGAACTGAAATTTTCTTACAGACAGAATGGAAATAAAACTAGCTAGGGCGCTGGTAGCTATCTCTAAGAAGTGATTTGGCGACTACAGGCCTCTGAACTGAGTTTCAATGAGGCTCGAGGGCCTATTTATTATTTATAAACAATGGGAAATCCTAAACAGCCAAAACCCTAACCCTAGGAGATGAAGCGCCAAAACTATGGGCCCCGTTTGGGTAAATTGGTGTTTCAACTTCCCAGGGGCGTAACTTTGGCATACGATCTCCGTTTGACACGTGCCATACCTCGTTAGAAAGATCTATCCGAGGACTACAAATTTGAATGACTCTACTCGGTCCATGGATTATGTTGCTCTCCGTTTTCCCCAAAAAACGTCGTTTAGGGCCTCAAAACGGCTCCGGAAGTTTAGGACCCGAAAAACTGCTAAAAATAGTAAACTGTGCCGAAACTAAAAAACTGAAATAGACAATGGTGGAGCCCCAAGTGGAATAGGCGGGTGACCACCAATATCCACCTGGATCATTCCTCCCCCCTTAAGAAGAAATGGTCCCCATTGCGTTAAGTTCCTCCATGAGATGAGGAAATTTCTGCTGAACTTGGTCCCTGGTGAACCACTTTCCTTGGTGCAGGAGTTGGCCAGCTTTGACAACCCGATATAATTGGATCTTCTGTTGGCGAGTGTTCTTGATCTGCATGTGCATGATACAATCTGTGGTGGCCTATTCCATGCAGTCTGGATTTAACTCTGTTGGTGTGAGTTGTTCTGCAATGTCCGAGGTGTCCAGTAGAGGTGGGAAGTAAGGATGAAGGTGATCCACATTGAAGACTGGGTGCAGACCAAGGAATGGTGGAATACTGAGCTCGAAGGCATTGTTCCCTACAGCCTTGGTGATGGTGTACGGCCCGTATCAGAGCGGGCGAAGCTTGCGGTGGGGTCCAGTGAGGTGCTCCTTTTGTAAATGTAGCCATAATTTTTCGCCCACCTGGAAGTTGTGTGGCACCCGGTGTTGATCATGGCGTTGCTTGTACTTGGCATTGGCTCTATCCAATATATCATGAACCTGTTGGCGGATGTGTTGAATGCGCTTGATGAAGCTACTTGCTTTGTCAACTTCAGACTGGACATGATCTGAATTGGCCTGAGCAGCTGCAAATGGCATGGCTACGTCAGTGGGACATAGTGGCTGGAATCCCAAGCCCACCTGAAAGGGGCTATGGCGGATTGAACTGTGGAGAGATCGATTATAACTATGTTGTACATAGGGGAGGCTCTCATCCCATGTGCGTGGATGCTTTGAATTGTACATGCGCAGAATGTGTACAATCATTCTGTTGACGACCTCTGTCTGGCCATCTGTTTGGGGATGGAAAGCTGTGGACTTGGTGAGCTTGGTATCCAGCATCGACCAGAGGCTGGACCAAAATGTGCTAAGGAACCTGCTATCCCGATCTGATATGATAGACTGTGGGATCCCAAAGTGCACCCACACTCGTTCAAAGAAGAGTTTAGCAGTGGCTTCTGCTGTGATATTCTTCTTGCAGGCCGCCATAATGGCCATCTTCGAGAATCTGTCGACGACCACAAAAATACAGTCATTTCCCTGCTTAGTAGAAGGCAGGCCCGACATGTAATCCATGGAGATGGATTCCCAAGGTCGACTAGGGGTAGGTAGAGGAGTATATAGGCCTTGCTTCTTGATGGTCGGTTTGGCAATGGCACAAGCAGTGCAGGATCTGATGTGCTTCTCGAAATCCTTTCGAAGGTTCGGCCAATAGAAATACTTTTGTAGTATTGCTACTGTTTTCTCGACCCCGAAATGCCCAGCGACTCGACTGTAGTGTGCTTCCCATATCATCTTGGCACGCTCGCTTGAAGGAACACAAAGGTGTCCCAGGTGACATAAAGTGCATCTTGGAGGTGAAAATTTGGAACTTTCGTGCCCCCCAAGAGTGCCTTGTAAGTGTGGCCGAATTCTGGGTCACTCTCATAGAGAAGCGGCCAATCAGAAGTCTCGTGCCCACAAGAGTTGAGCACGGTGGTGAGTGCCACGATTGGTGGTCGGCTGAGGCAGTCTGCAACATTATTGGTGCTACCCTTCTTGTACTTGATATTCAAATGAAACTGTTGCAGATATGTGGACCACTTCTGATGGCGATCATTCTGCAACTTCCCTTGTGTATGTATGAACTGCAGGGGCCGGTGGTCTGTGTGGATGATTTTTTCCTTCCCCAAAATGTAATGCTTCCATTGTCAACAAGCTTGCACAATGGAGTACATTTCTTTGTCATAAGTGGGATACTTGCGAACTGTGTCAGACAATGTCTCACTGTGAAATGCCACTGGATGTCCCTGTTGAGTAAGAACTGCCCCAATAGCATAGTCAGAGGCATCTGTCTCGATCTCAAATGGATGTTGCAAGTCTGGTAAAGTGAGCACTGGGGCAGAACAGAGGCGGTTTTTCAGTTCTGTGAACGCCTTCTATTGAGGTTCTGACCAAAAAAAATTTGCTCTCGCTCCTCCCTTGGTGACTTGACTCAAGGGCCAAGTGATATGAGAGAATCCCAACACGAACCTCCGATAGAAATTAGCAAGACCCAGAAAGCTGCGAAGCTCTTTTATAGTGGTTGGGGCTGGCCAATCCCGAATGACTTGGATCTTGGCTGGATCCACATGCACCCCCCTTTCATCAATAATGTATCCCAGATATTGAACCTGGGTCATGCCAAACGTGCACTTCTCCAAATTGGCACACAACTTGTGTTGCCGCGGTGTTTGGAGGACTTGTCGGATGTGATGAAGGTGCTCTTCCCAAGTCTTGCTGAAGATCAGAATGTCATCCAAGTACACCACTACGAATGAGTTGGTGAATGGCTGCAAGATGTCTTCCATCATCCTCATGAAGGTTGCGGGAGCATTCGTCAACCCGAAAGGCATGACCAACCATTCAAAAAGGCCTTCCTTAGCTTTGAAGGCTGTCTTCCACACATCAGAGGGTTCAATTGGTACCTGGTGATACCCAGACTTCAGGTCGATCTTACTGAAATATTTTGCACCTTGGAGTTGGTCCAGAAGGTCATCAATCCGTGGGATTGAGTACCTATTCCGGACAGTGATCTTGTTCGGCGCCCGATAGTCAATAGCGAGTCTCCACGTCCCATCCTTCTTCTGTACCAACACGATCGGGCTCCCACAGGGCGATGAACTTGGTCTGATGTGACCTTTCTGCAACAGCTCCTGAATCTGCCTCTTGATTTCATCATTCTCCATAACAGAGCGCCAATAGATCGGTCCATTAGGTAGCGGCGCACCGGGGGTCAGATCAATCGGGTGCTTGACCTGACAGTGCAGAGGAACCCCTGTGGGTGAGGTGAATATGTCCCCGTACTCCTCCACAACCTTATCCATTTGTTGTTGTTGTGCAGAGGAGCCCTGTCTGGAGGTCGTGGCCACAGTCTTCTTCTTGCCCTGGGGGCGGATCATCAGGGAAACGAATTTCCTGGTTTGGGAAATGAGCTTACTGCATTGTTTTGCAGTAACCAAAGAGATAGTCGTAGGAGGTGGTACCTCTGGTATCCTGTACAACTTATTTCCCAAAGTAATAATAACAGCACGAGGTCGAGACTCATACACAGCATGATGCTTCCACAAGTATGGTTGTCCTAATAATACATCAGAAGCATCAATAGGAGCAACGTCACATAATACCTCATCCGTGAAGGGCTTGATGCTATAGGGAAGGCGGCACTGCTGGCTGACGCGGAGATCTCGTCCTTGGTGAAGCCACCCGATGGTGTATGGATGTGGGTGAGCTGTGGTCGGCAAGCCCAACCGCTTCACGACGTCTGCTGAAATGAGGTTCTTTTGGCTCCCATTATCGACAATGAACTGTACAGGGGAGCCCTTTACCCACATCTGGGAGTGGAAGAGACGTTCCTCCTCCTCTGGATCTTCCGGTTCCTCCTTCTGGACCTTTGTAGTGGCAACGGTGGCGTTGGGCTCCGCATCAATAATCTGTTTCCCTTTTTCATTCCCCTTTTCAGGTTCTGATTCGGAGTCGGATTATGCATCTGACTCAGAAGCCCTCATCTCGGCCACTAGCGACTGCTTGGCCCGACACTCACTTGTGTTGTGAGTGGAGCTCTTATGGAACTCACACCACTTTCCCGTGTCCTTCTTTAGCTTTGCGGTGTTGTTCTTTTCTTGTGGCTTCGATGAGTTGTCTTTAGCCGCCATGCCTTGGCTCTGTCCTTTGTTCTGCAGTTTGGAAGCACCTTTCCCTTCCTTTTGATTCGCAGATCCAAAGTCTCTCTTCTTCTGCTTGAATTTCTTCTCAATCTTGGCAGCATACCGGTATGCAGTACCAAGCGAGGAGATGTTGAGGAACTCCATTTCCTCATGAAAGTATCTGTGCAGACAGCTGCGATACTTTAGCACAAGATGTTTCTCTGAATCTTTGATACCCAACTTTGTGCGCAGGGTATGGAATAGATTCATCAGCTCATGCACATCTTGATCCCTTTGTTGTCGCAGCGTGGTCCATTGTATGTACTTGTCCTCATAGCTCCCCACGGGATAGTACTATTCCTTGACGGCGTCTCGGAAAGAATTCCAAGTTGGTACGGCCGAGAACAGAGAGGGTTATGTCTGGTCCTTGTTCTCACAGTAGGTTTCCCACCAGTCCTTAACATGGGGGGTAGCTTTGAGGAGTGCAAAAATAATCTTCTCTCGGTCTAAAAAGTCATGAACCGAGAAATATTCTTCTAACATATTCAACCATCTATCTACGGCATCTGCGTCTATTTGACCCTCAAATATGGGAATGTCAAAATTTACTTGTACCTTAAAAGGAGTCGCACCTCCAGAGTGGCTGCTAGATGCAGACGCGCCGCCGGTTGGTAGTCGTTGAAGGATCTGAGAAAATTTATCCATCATCGCGTTCCTGTGTTTCTCGAGGGCCTCCTCGAGCAATATTTTGATAGGATATCATGCTCCCTCATCTTTCTTTTCGTCCCCCATGGGCGTCCGTCGAGGTTTTCTAGGCTGATCTTACAAAGGTTCCACCAGATCGAGCCCTAGCTCCTTATACCCCGATCCCGTTGGGGACATGCAAAGAAGGATCGAGAAAAAGCAGACCGATCTGATACCACTGATCCGGATTTATGCAGGAACGCAACAGAATAAAAATATAAACAGAAATACAGCGATGCAGTGGAAATAATACTTCATTTCATTAATATCAAAGAACTGAAATTTTCTTACAGACAGAATGGAAATAAAACTAGCTAGGGCGCTGGTAGCTATCTCTGAGAAGAGATGTGACGGCTACAGGCCTCTGAACTGAGTTTCAATGAGGCTCAAGGGACTATTTATTATTTAGAAACAATGGGAAATCCTAAACAGCCAAAACCCTAACCCTAGGAGATGAAGCGCCAAAACTATGGGCCCCGTTTGGGTAAATTGGTGTTTCAACTTCCCATGGGCGTAACTTTGGCATACGATCTCCGTTTGACGCATACCATACCTCGTTAGAAAGATCTATCCGAGGACTACAAATTTGGAACGAGCAACATTGATCCATGGCCCCATGTTGCTCTTCGTTTTCCCAAAAAACGTCGTTTAGGGCCTGAAAACGGCTCCGGAAGTTTAGGACCCGAAAAACTGCTAAAAATAGTAAAATGTGCCGAAACTGAAAAACTGAAAGAGACAATGGTGGAGCCCCAAGTGGAATAGGCAGGTGACCACCAATATCCACCTGGATCAAAGAACCATCACGAATAGTCTTTGCGGAGATGTTAGAGTCTCGAACTTGAACTACAGTTGGAAGGTTTCAGTGAACCGTGTGTGTATAAACTGGTACCATGAGTGGGTTGGCGTCGAGGAATGGTGGATGATTTCCATGTAGCCAAATGTGATCATGCTGCAATCTAACTATTGATCGAATTGGACTGGGCGAAGTTGGATGGTAGTAATAGAATGGTGCTTGATGGAACCTTAAGAGAAAGCTGGAAGGAACCTGAGCGTAAAGGAGAAGAGCAGAATCGAGTGTGTCAAAGAAGATGGAACCTTGTGGGAGTGAACAGTGAAGGCAGGTTTCCGGGTTTGATCGCACCGCTTTCATGGGGCAAGTGGTAATTAGAAAATCGGAGCGATTCCATACGATGAGCCACACGTGTCCCTGAGAAAAATTGGAAAACCACTTTCATAGTGCGCCATCGTGCATTATTGTTCGTGTGGTTAGCCCAAGCGATATCCGTTCGATCGTCAAGTCTAGCACAACGTGTTGTCCTCCATCGGATGTGGAAGTTCGTTAGCACTAGGCCCACGCATGTATATGTATATAGGGTGATCGACGTTGTGTCGACTATGGTCATGGAGTTAACCGAGGTAAGTGTAAGTTGGTTACATTGGCAAAGGTTAATTGTATATGATGGTGCCTAGGATCTTGTTAAAGTCGTGGTAAGGCTATAAGCCTATAATTGAGGTTATGAGCACTGCGTGGACGGTTAAGTCATAGAATCGTTGTTGTAGGAGTTAAGGTCATAGGGCCGATGAATCCATGGGATTAATAACCAACGGAAGGGGTTCACATATGAAATATATGGGGACTATGAATTGGCTGAACTTTAGAAGTGCAGAGGAGTTGAGCGCATAACATAAGGGCTTGGAATTAATATCTCAAATCTCAGAGATTTGAGATATTAACACTCTCAGATTTAAGTGTTGAATTTGCCAGCATAGAATAAAGGGATGTTGTGAGATTGCCCGGATTGGGAGGATGATTGGGCAAGAAATTTTGAATGTAATTGTATACAAAACTTTGTTAAAAAGTTGAGCAAAACAAGACTGTGGACTTGAACGCTATCAAGTGGTATCAGAGCTTCAAGAATATCTCTTTTTGAAAGTTCCAAGTTTGGTGAATGCAAAGAAACCAGACTTGTGGAAAATAATAAGATTGCAGCCTACAGATATATAGTGAAGGTGATTGGAGAATTGCAGAGTCCAATTAGAGGACAAGAGTTTTGAAGACTGTAGATTTGAAGAAGGAAGATCAGGCAACAAAGTACACAGAATCATAGTGAACAGGATTTGCAGAGTGAGTGGAGGACAGGATCATGATCTTGCAGGTAATTAACTTTGATCTGATTTGAAATTGTAATTGCAGAATTGTGGTTGCTTAAAGTGAAGGCAGTGAGCCTAGTATTCAGCTGAAGGCTGGATAAAGAGGATAATTGCAGTGTTCTTAAGAGAAATGATCAATGTTTAACTCTAGTTGAAGGAGTTTTTGTAGAATTCCGAGTGCAGACAATTGAAGACATCTCATCAGAAGTAGATCACAGCTTTGAGAGCAGTGATAGGAGAGTCTAGCAAGGGACTCTGAGTGAAGAAGAAAAGTGTGGCAGAACCTGGAAGAATCCCAACTGAGGTTGGATGACAAAAGAAAAGAGGTGTTCTTGAGAGAAGTTATAGAGTGAAGCCTAGTGAGCAAAAGAGAGTGCTCTGAAGGTTCCTGCAGAGAAGGAACCAGTACTTGCCAAAAGCCGGGTCCAGAAGAAGGGATTGGTGAGGTGAGTTGCAGCAAGAGAGCTTGCTGTTGCAGAGGCTTAGTGCAGCTTGTGAGTGAAGAACTCCTAGAGAAGAGAATGGCTACTGAGATCCATAACAGAGACTACAGAGATTGCAGAGGTTCTGAGAGAAGCCACAACAGAAGAATGACAGAAGATTCCAAGGCAATTGGCATGAGGAAGAGACTCACAGATGAAGAGTATTGGAAGGAATTTGTTATGATCAAGGAAGAGTTCAACAGTTTGAAACTGAGGATAGAAGAAAGCCAGAGATTTTGTTGGCTCATGAGGAAGAATGTGAAATGGCAACCATTACAGTTGAGTTTGAGGCAGAAGAATATTTCCTTATTGAGAAAAGAACTCATGGCATCTGATTTGAAAGAAAAAAAATTTGTCTGTGAAGCAGAACATAGCATAGGTGAAGAGTGGAGACTTGTAGGAGATCTTGTGAGACATAGTGAAGACTCGAGGCAGTAAGAAGCCTGTCTTGCTAAAGAGGAAGTCATTGAGGAATTCCTGAGTTATTGGACAAGTCCAGATGATGTAGGGGCTTGTGTTATTGAGTCTGACAAATGTGAAGTGATGACAGACTCCACAAAGGAAGAAGAACCCAGAGTTCTTGAGACAAGGATGGAAACTGAAGATTCCATGTCCAGACCTGTTTAAGAAGAAGTGCTTCAGGAAGCAGCCAAGACTGAAAATTCTTATGATTTGAAAACTAAAAAGTTGTGTGTGTTTGTAGGTACATCACTGGAAGATGAACAAGCTTCAGAGTTTGTTGGTGAGAAGAAGACATTGAATCTGAAATCTGTTCAGATCAATGCTAATATAGTGAGATCTCAGGAAGAGATAAAGAAAGAAGAGTCAAATGAAGATATCTAGCAGAATGTTGAAGCTGAGAGAGAAGGGCCAACAGAGGATTGGTCAAGAACCAGGAGAGGCACAAAAGGTTGTGTAAGGTTCCCGAAATCTACTCCTATTGAAGTTGTTGAATTGTATAGGAGGTTATATTTTCAGAGAAGAGAATTAGAAAAGCAGAGGACCTATGCACTGGATAAGTTGTTGGAAAATAAAGGCAGGAAGACCTTCATGGATGGAGTTCATGGAGTAGATGATGGAAGAAAAGTGAGACTAGCTGACAGTCTCATGAAGGATGCAGATCAGCATGCTGAGGTGCTGACAAAAGGTTTGGAAAGGCGTTATGCACAAAATACTGATGCGTTGTTAGAAGAAAAGGATACATTAAAGCACTGGAACTTTACTGCTGATGATTCATATGTTAATGATGCAGAGAAAGAGGAAGAAAAACAGTTGGAAGTTTTCAGAGAGCTGAATAAAAAATAAACTGTGTTGGCTGGAAACATAGTGAGGGATCATCATTTGGGCATGATGATTGGAGCAATGGAGATGGCTCTGACAGTTGAAGAGAAATATGATGAAGAATTTCTAAGCCTTGAACCCGGCTTAGAATTTCCGAGAGAAGAATTGGTGACCAGGTCATCAATTGAGATCATTGGGTCTCATGGTTTTAACAATGAAAGTTTGTTTATGTGTAGAGGTGATGCATAAGACAATTCATCCTTTGAAATTGTCTTGGGAGCGAAAAAACTGTTGCTGAAGGAGGATAAGACAACCATGTATCATATGCAGGGATTTGTCACTGTCATTGACAAAGAAGAATTGGCTAGACTGATGAGCTAAGACCAGATTGAAGAACAGATTTTAAAAGTTGCTGAAGTGAGGAAGAATCAGAATTCCATGCTGACAAAAGATGACAATACAATGGCTAAAGAACTTGATTGGATTTCCAGAATCCATTAGGAGGATGAGAGAAAATTGCTGAAGGTTTCCCATAAAGAAGAAGAAAATGTTGAGTCTAACTTACAGCATGTTGAAGGTGTAAAAAAAAAATATGAGAAATGGCTGAACTATTTTCTGAGAGCATTTGAAGAAGAGAAAGCGATTGTAGACCCTGGAGCAAGGATTCCTGAAGCTGTGAAGAAGAGAGGAGCAGATACTAGCTTGCAGAATCATATTCTGTTTACTAGTATACTGGATGATTATGTCACCGCTAGAAGGGAATTATATGGTGAATTTTTTTCTGAGAATGAAATTGCAGATGATGAACAAAATAAGAGTGTTGCAGAGGGACAGGAAGGGGAGGCAGAAACACCCATGGTGGCAGCAGCGACACCCACGGTGGCAGAAGACACAACATGGAGGATGACACCTGCAGAAGTATTAAACATGTTAATAGCATGTGAGACTGCAAGAGCAGCAATATTGGCAGTGACAAATATTGAAAGCAGCAGCAGAGGGCAAGATAATTTCTAGCTAGAGGATAATATGGACATGGATATTGAATACATCAGAAGACTGATGACGAGAGTGACTCAGAAGCAACAGACAACAACAAGGAAACAAAAGGATTTTTTTACAGGAAAAAAGAAGAAGATTGTGAAAGTATAGCTAGAAGTGACTTACAGAACAAAGTCTGGAATCCTGGAGAATATCATTTGAAGAATGATGCAACTGATGGATAGTAGAAAAACCAAGTATGGGATCCTAGAGGCAGAGACGAAGAGCACATGATCAGGAGATCATGAACAATTTGAAGCTTGGGAGTCTGATGCAGGGGCATTAGGCACAAAAGTTACATTGTACATAAGTAGACATAGGGGGTCCCATGTTCTTTAAATTTCTTGTAAATATTAAATAAATTTGGTAGGGAATTTTAATTTTTCTCAATTTATTTGAGAACATGAGAAATTGGTTAAGATAGGAATACAAAGAGTCAGTTTAGGATCAGTCAGCTATTGAATCTAAATTCAGGAATTGGGAATGCCAAGAGTTGCTGAATTGTTTGGAGACATGAAACGATTCAGGTCATCCTTGTGGTATAAATGTAATCCTGAAGAGATTAGATAGATGGAGAGAGTTAGAGAGAACTTCTTCATCAACAGAGTAGGAGGATAATGGCCACTGAACTGAATATCTGGCCTGCCATGAAATTGTAAGAATTTTCTTTTGAGATTGATCACCTGTATGTATATATATATATATTTGTTTATGGAAGAACTGTCTTTGAATTTCAATGAGTACCTTTGGATATGTATAAAATAAATTGTGTCTGAATTCTGTGAGAAGGGCATTGTTGCGTTAATTGTTGAGTGAATAACTTCTGCATCTCAAAACCAATTGTATAAGAATGTGTAGATATGTAATCTGCAAATTGAGATTATATGTGCCTTTATTGAACTGAGTTCTATGTAATTGAACCGACTCGAGGTATAAGAACCATCACGAATAGGCTCTGCAGAGATGTTAGAGTCTCGGACTTGAACTACAGTTGGAAGGTTTCAGTGAACCGTGTGTGTATAAACTGGTACCACGAGTGGGTTGGCGTCGAGGAATGGTGGATGATTGCCGTGTAGGCAAACGTGATCACACTGCAATTGAACTATTGATCGAATTGGACTAGGCGAAGTCAGATGGTAGTAATAGAATGGTGGTCGATGGAACCTTAAGCGAAAACCGGGCGGAACCTGAGCGTAAAGGAGAAGAGTGGAACCGAGTGCGTTGAAGAAGATGGAACCTGGCATGAGTGAACAGTGAAGGTGGGTTTCTGGGTTTGATCGCACCGCTTTCGTGGGGAAAGTGGTAATTAGAAAATCGGAGCGATTCCATAGGATGAGCGACACGTGTCCCTGAGTGAAATTGGAAAACCGCTTTCATAGCGCGCCATCGTGCATTATCGTTCATGCAGTTAGCCCAAGCGATATCCATTGGATCGTCAAGTATGGTGTGACCTGTTGTCCGCTGTCGGATGTGGAAGGTCGTTAGCACTGGGCCCACGCATGTATATGTATATAGGGTGATCGACGTTGTGTCGACTATGGTCATGGAGTTAACCGAGGTAAGTGTAAGTTGGTTACATTAGCAAAGGATAATTGTATATGATGGCGCCTAGGATCTTGTTAAAGTCATGGTAAGGCTATAAGCCTATAATTGAGGTTATGAGCACCGCACGGACGATTAAGTCATAGAATCATTGTTACAAGAGTTAAGGTCATAGGGCCGATGAATAAATGGGATTAATAACCAACGGAAGGGGTTCACATATGAAATATATGGGGACTATGAATTGGCTGAACTTTAGAAGTGCAGAGGAGTTGAGCGCATAACATAAGGGCTTGGAATTAATATCTCAAATCTCATAGATTTTAGATATTAACACTCTGAGATTTAAGTGTTGAATTTTCCAGCATAGAATAAAGGGATGTTCTGAGATTGCCCGGATTGGGAGGATGATTGGGCAAGAAATTTTGAATGTAATTGTACACACAGCTTTGTTAAAAAGTTGAGCAAAACGAGACTGTGGACTTGAACGCTATCAGGAACCAATCAACCCCAAATTTGTCATCCCTAACAATCGCCTAGAAAAAGCTTGAGAACATATCAAATATCACGCCATGATCTGTAAGTTATTGGGGTTCTGGCCTATAGGGAAAGTTATTCTGGCCTTGGTATGGAACAAGTGGTTCCCAAGAGGAAATATTGAGCTTCGAATCAGGGCCAAAGGTTTCTTTATTGTGATCTTTGAATATTTGGAAGACCGTAAGAAGATATTTGAAAATAGATCATATTTTATGGGAAGTGCATACCTCCTCATCTGCTACTAGGAGGAATGCTACAACCTGGAAATAGAATAATTCACTATGGTTCATGTCTGGGTATGGCTCTATTCCCTTCCCAATTATTTCTCGGAGCTTAACATCCTAGAATGAATCAGGAACTCAATAGGAGCATTTGTTAAAAACTTGGAGATCACCAAACATCGTTGGCATGCGACCTATTCCTGGATCTATGTCCATATGGATATATCAAAACCGCTGCCGGAATCCATCGATATGATCTACCATGACTCTACATGGACCCAACCACTAGATTATGCGCACGTCCCTTTCAAATGATGTAGGTGTCATGAATATGGCCATCTCTTTCGCGACTGCCCATTAACAGTAGTAGAGAATGCATGTGCATTTGTGCTGGATAAGGATGTTGACGACTTCCAATCATTTCAAGGGAATCGATCCAAGGCCAGTCGGCCTCAGTAGTCCAGTCCTATTGATCCATCGAGCCACCAATTGCATGTCTGCCCCCAGACTCGTCAGGCTCTATCCTCCTCCCCTGAACATGTTCCTCCTGAGTCTAAAAACCACTTCGAGGTCCTCACCAAGGAATCCCTGGACCATGTCCCTTCCACCCCCCCCCCTTCCCAATCCCTTCTCTCTTCATCCCATGGAGTTACTCAATATATGGACATCGACAAGCTACTTTCCACCTCAGGAGACAAGATATCCTCGAAGAGAAAGATCCTTGAGCACAATGAATCAGATCGACGCATCCAATAGGTCGTGAGGTAAACGAGTAAGATCTTAGAAGCTGAAGAGTGACACAATAGGCTCAGAGAAGAGGAGAAAAAATTGCTAAAAATATTCAAAATTTTGAGTAAGATAGGCATTAAAGATATCTCAGGGAATCAACTGAACCATTTTGGCACCCTTTTCAACCAATAGCCGGCTTGTTCTAGACGAGCGAACTCAGATCTCCATAACACAGGCAGAAACAAAAACCCCCTTATCATAACAATCAAAGACCCTCAAGGATATGAGAAGAGTAATAAGGGCTACAAATCTACCAAAGAGCTTATTCGTGAAGCAAGAGAACTTTTTTAAAACTAAGAGCAGATGGGACAATTGACGGATTTTTTACCTAGATCCGTCACTCCTCCCTCATGAAGATCATGTCATGGAATATTAGGGGCCTTAGTAGCCCAAGGAAGATACACTCCCTGAACGAAAAAATAGGAAATTAAAAACCAAAGATAGTTATTCTACTGAAGATGAAGATTCCTGTCGACAAAGTCAAGGAAAACATTCAAATATGTTGGAGAAATAGCCAAGCCATGATGATAGAAGCCACCAGATCTACAGGGGGCATAGAAATTATTTCGGATGAAGAGTGTGTTATCCTGGAAGACTAGGTCAGAACGAAATTCACACTATCGTCCTCGATTTTTTTGATAGGTGAACATTGGTTCAGGAGCTTAACTACAGTATACCGGCTGACTATGCCTCGGGACAAATCGGTGTTCGTCATGTATGTTGAAAGTCTCAATAGGTTATGGGCCAATGAAGACTAGATCCTGGGAGGGGATTTCAACTTGATTCGAAACCTCGAGGAAAAAAGTGGAGGAGTTCGATGTTTAGACTCATCCTTGCATTTCTTCAATGACACTATTGAGGATCTCCACCTCATTAATGTCATCTCTTGACAAGGTCTCCATACTTGGAACAATCATCGAGGGGGAGAGAACGAGATCACCTGCAGGCTTGACATGTTCCTCTTCTCTAAGCACCTTATCATGACTGACCCCCGACTCTCCTTCGAGATCCTTCCCTCCATTGACTTGCTTCATTGTTCGATCAGTCTGGATCTATCCTTTTCTACCCCCACTAGAGATGGCCATTCCAGTTCGATATTTTTTGGCTACAACACCCGGGATTCCTGGACCAATTAGTTTCCTGGTGGACAACCCTCGGTACACCACCTGGTAATAAAATGAAATATTTGCAGAATAAGTTGCAAGGCCTCAAAGGCCATATCAAAGCTTGGAACCAGTAAACATTTAGGAATATTCTTGAGGAAGAAAGGAAGTTGGAAGTGAGCTTGGAGGAAGTAGAGAAATGAGTTATCTAGGATGGCCGCACAAAAGAGCTGGTCAAGAAATAAGATCCCTTGATCAAGGACCTGGACGAACAGAAGAAGAAGGAGGAAATCCTATGGTGGCATAAATCCATAATTCACTGGTTGAGATAAGGGGAATGTAAGAAAAAATTATTCCACCAATGGACCATGATCCAACATCGGCAAAGCAATAGAATCACCCACTTACAGATAGTCGATGACTCCTGGGTAGACCACCATGAAGAGATAGAGATAGAGCTCCAAGCCTTCTTCTCCTCTGTGCTACAGGATGAAGGCTATGACAGATCAGAGGCTCTACGTAAAGTTACCCAACATATCCCCTCTTTGATCTCACAAAACCAAAATGACAGTCTTCTAAGCCCCATCTCCCTTTGAGAAGTAGAGGAATTTGTGAAGGCCCTACATTCAAGTAAGGCCTCGGGGCCAGGAAACTTTACTACAAATTTTTTCAAGCTTGGAATGTCTTTTCTTAGCCAAGAAATATGGGATTTGGTGGAGGAATCATGGTAGCTCGGACATGTGTGGTCTGGCCTTAATGCCACTTTCATCACCCTCATCCCCAAATCTAAGTAGGCATTAGGAATGGGGGATTTCAGGCCTACCTCCCTATGCAATTTAATTTATAAGATTCTCTCTACCATCATCGTCCATAGGCTCAAGCCATTTCTTCACCGCATCATTACTCATGAGCAATCTGGGTTTATGTTTGGACACCAAATCCTGGATGGCATTGTCTCTACACATGAGACCATCTACTCTCTCAAAATGAATAAGCTTCGTGGAATGTTGCTAAAACTTGATCTATCGAAGGTGTAAGATCACCTCAACTTGGATTACCTACTAGAAACCCTGTCGGGCTTTTGATTTTGCAGTTGTGTGGATTCAATCAATTAAATAAATGATCTCCACTCTATTTTTCGCCATTCTCATAAATGACACGCCATAAGAAACCTCTTGGTCCTTAAGGGGTATTCTTCAAGGTGACCTTCTCTCCCCCTTCCTGTTTATTATTTTTGCTGAAGGGTTGGGATGCTTACTCAAAGTTGCTAAACAATCCAATCATATGGTAGGGCTCCATCTTCCTGGCTTAAATGTTGACATGACTCACCAGCAATTCATCGATGATAACCTCCTATTCAGAGCCGCCACTCTGAAAGAAGCCTCCCAGCTCAACATCATCTTGGAGGACTTCCAGGAAGCCTCAGGTATGCTCCTCAGCAAGATTAAGTCTGATATATATTTTTTCACCACCCCCTGTCCAGTTCAAGCCTACTTAGCCAGAACCCTGGGTTACAATATTAGTTCTCTTCCCTCCAAATACCTGGGAGTTCCCCTCTTGTTCAATCTTCTATGCATTTCTCCCTCAAAAGACCTATGTTAAAAACTGTCTAGTAAGCTCTCTAACTGGAATTTTTAGGTCCTTAACGTTGCGGGATGAGCCACCATCCTCTAATATGTCCTTCAATCAATGCCCATCTACCAGCTATCTACTCTATCGACCCCGAATTGCATCTACTCAGAAATCAATGCCTTATTCACACGATTCCTATGGGGAGGTACTGCGGATGATATAAAATGGAATCTAGTGGCATGGCATAAGCTATGTCTCACAAAATTGATAGCAAATTTGAGCTTGAGGGAGTTTTCTATTCTCAATGCAACTCTGAGACCAAAGTTTGGTGGCGCTGGTTGTTAGGTGGACCGAAAATATGGAAGACTATTTGGTCTCACAAGTATGGCCATGGGAGAACTCAAAGTTAAATCCTTCACACACCCCTCTATATTCAAGGGTATCCCATTTGGAACCTTGCAAACACTAATAGAGACTTGATTCGGATGCTCTACTTCTGCGGGGTGCATGATGGAAAAATTATAATATTTTGCGAGGAATCTTTGCATCAATCCCCTCTCCTTTATCAGGACCATTCTCCGATGGATGTCATGATGCTCCTCCATTCCTGTAGAGCTATGACAATAAAATTTTATTGGTGCAACCAACTAGATAAGCATGGATGGAGCCAATGGAAAAATGTAGAAGATTAGCCTGTAGACCTACCCTGTCAAGCGTTTGATTGGTTGCCCAATATATTTCCCAGTAGAAAATCCATGCATCATGGGGTCCAAACAAATTAATATGGGGGCTCTCAACCTCTGGGGTATTTTAAGCCAAGGAAGCTTATCTTCTTCGTGGGACGGTGTCGGTCATCCCCAAAATTTAGGTTTGGAAGAGAATATGAACCAATAATATCTAGCTAAAATTGTTCCACTTCCTCTGGTTAATTGTTCATAAACACATCTTGACATGGGATCGTCTCCTCAAAAGGGGTTTTATCGGGCCATCCCTGTGCTTCCTTTGTCGGTAGGCTGAAGAAACTCAACATCACATCTTTATGGATTTCCCCTTAGCTAAACTAGTCTGATCGCAAGGCTTTGATATTTTTTGCCTCGTCGATGACTTCCGTGCTACCACCAGAGCCTTGCTCGAAGATTGGTCGATCCTCAGATTCTCTGACTCAGTGGTCTCCAGATCATGGTGCCTCCTCCCTGGCCTACTTCTCTGGAACAATTGGAAGGGAAGAAAACATTAACATTCTATCTTTGAGAATCAAGCCCATTTTCCTCTCTCATCTGGTCTACGACCCTTTACAAAATTCGGGAATCCATTCTTGCAGACCCTTGGGACTCTGCAGAGTGGGATGTGGTTTTGCCCGAGCTATCCATCCAAAATTTCCTGAATCTATTCTCCAACCTGGTCCATCCTCACCTGACTCAGGGACACCCCCCCCCGCTCCCCCACCCCTCTCCCTCCCCCCCTGCCCTTGTCATCCTTCACCTTCTCCTCTCTAGATTGTATTCAACTTAATTTCAATAGAGCCTCCAAGGGAAACCCAGGCTAGGCAAGATATGGTGACATCCTCTGCGGCAAAAAAGGATCACCCAAGGAAGCATATGGAGGATCCATCAACACATCTAAAATTAATGTTTCATAACTAAATAGGCTGGAATTGGGGATGAATCTCATGAGAGACCTCAGTTGTAAAATCTATGCCTATTTAGGGACTCTCGACTGATTTTGGACCTAACCCAGAAAATCATTAATGAATCAGATACTCATAAAATAGCTAAGAGTTGACGATTGGACACCCAAATTTCCCGCATCAAAGGTATCGTCAATACAATCGAATACACCACTATGAGCCATTTGCTCTATTCAGGGAACAAGGTGGTAGATTGGCTGGCCAACAGAGGCACGACCAAGCCAACCCACGAATTCCATGGCATTTGGGATGAACTAATCTCAAACAGAGACTGGGACCCTCGCAAAGGTTGTGATCTCCAAAGTCTCATGGATGAAGACCTTCAAGTCCTCGTTGGTGGTGTCTAATCACCATCACAAGTGGGAGGTGGGCAGTTAAGGCTCACCCGATCCCCAACCACATGCTCCATGACTCACCACCCTCCCATGCATGAGTTGTAAAGAGCATTGAGGCAAGCCTTCCCATAGTAGGTAACGTCGTTATTAAAAGTGATATGGATGTCATTCATGGAATTTGGTTTTCGCGGGCGATGGTGAAGCTTGATGATGTGGATTTTGAAAAAGGGCATCCACTAGCCCAGATGCTCTGGCTTGAGCTCCACTGGCTTGAGAAGAGGAGGGTGACAGGGTCGTCGAGTAGTAGTGGCAAGAGGCTGTTAGCTGGGAGGCATCTTCGCAATGACATGGGAATGAGCAAGTTGCACCATGAGGAGGACGAAGGCGGCGGAATTGAATTCAATGTGAAGGATGCATCTCTAGAAGGGAGGTTTTGGTACTCAGCCTGGGTGCCTACTCAAAATTCTCGGACTACACAACAACAATTTCCCTATGGCCTAGTCCCTCGGTGGTTCCTCCTTGGGCTCATAGAGCATTCAGGCTCTACTTCATTTGAAATTTGCGGGTGGTCGAGCTTCTTCACCTCCCTGGACAGTAATGTTGAGACTAGTGGTGGTCATGTGTCCCTCGTCCATCGGGCACGTGACGCGATTAGTGAGAAGCTTAATCGAGGGTGTGGGGGTGGAGCGTGGTTTTCATGTGCTACAGGAACTAGAGCAACTCGGTGCTTCAGCCTAACTCAACGAGTGGACAAGGAGGGTGACTATATGCGAGGTGAACATGGTCGGGCTCAACGTGGTGGTCTCTAATGTGGCATGGACAACTGCGAGATACCAGGGGACTCGATCTCCCTCACATAGTCTACGGAGTGTCTACACTCAAAAACGACCATGGAAGTTTCTCTGGCCCAATCACTAGGCTATATTAAGACCCGACGACCCTTGAACACATATCCGTTCAACTCCATAAAATCCCGCTCAATCTAGACACCCTGTGTGAACAAATGTACGATGATCGAGACAAATTAGTGACCTACATCAATGTTGTTCAAAACCTATAGACGGAGACACTTGAGGCTTTGGAGAGTCTACTCCATTTACAAATGCGCTCCCAAGACCACCTTTGAGCCTCGAGACCCAAGTGGATCACATCAAATACCATATGCACCATTAATATGATCTGTTTTCAGCTTCTGCACCTTCCCCCCTTGCACCGACCCCCATGATGATAGTTTCATTTTGTTTATTTTGTAATTGTGTACGGAAAATAACCAAGTATGCCTTCGCAAGAACCCAACTTATTACAGGGAATGTATGCCTCTTGGGTTGATTGAATGTAATCAAGCAATGTTGCCTCCTACTGTAAATTTTGTTTCCGATATAATAATATAATATAGGCTTTGAACAATAAACAAACATATTTAAATATGCATTATTTATTTTTGTTTGCTTCCTCGTCTTTAATAAAGGTAACATCAAAATTATAACTTATTGAGAGTTCATAGAGGGGGTTTTCAAATTTTGTTGAAACATGGTAGTGGAGCGTTAAAATATATCTTAGGAGGGATTTTTCAAATTTTGTTGAAACATGGTAGTGGAATGTTAAAATATATCTTAGGAGGCTATTAAGAACAGACAATTGGATAAGTAAACATTAATTTTAGTGTTAAAAAATAAATTAGATTCTTTTACAAATCAATAAAGAGGAATAATAAGAATAATTAGACTTGAAAGGTAATCAAACAACTTTATTAATATATTAAAAATTTTGATTATTAATAATATTCTTAAACACAAATTTTGAAAAATAAAATTTTATTTTTAATAATTTAATAATTATAATTTTTTTTTTTTTTGTCTAAAATATATAATAATATAAAAACGGATGGTATTTAGAATAGATTCTCATAAGGTCTTTTTTTAAGGTGTTGTAGTGAAATGGTCTAAATTAAGATAAATTATAGATATAGCATTTTTAAGATATAGCAAATTTATTTTGACAACTTAGATTCTTATGGGTCAAGTTACTCCAACTAAATTAGATATCTGGAGAATCATATCATCGAACTATAATAATCATAATAATAATAACAAATAATGTAATATGTGAAAAGTAAATGTTCAAGCTATTTTCATAACATATTCATAATATATTATATATGAATATATTTTTAGATGTCAAAGGGATAGAAATTTAAATTTCCTTAATATGTGGATATAGATAATTACATTGTTGTAATTTAATTACTGTATACTTTAAAAAAAAGTTAAGCATATTTTTAAAAAATATTAAATTCATTTATATATTAAAAATAAGCATTAAATAAAAAAAATACACAATTTAACCAAAAATCGTTTGACCTCCTTTCTATTACAAACTCTAAAACATAAAATATTTAGACCCATTAAGTTTGAAAGAAAAGAGAGCGTTTAGAACCTGTACTGTGAATACTAATATCAAAAGTTAACTTACAGATATTAAGGGTTGGTCCCTTTTCAGGTTTAAAAACTAACGGAAAACGTATGGAATATATATATTTTCAGGAATATCTTATAATATTTGTAATTATAGTAAAATGGAATATTAAATTTTTGAAGAAGACTTGTGTGTTGGATTTTAAATCCATTTCAAGTTTCCGCTGGTTACAGTATTTACATTATACATTTTCAGAAACCAAAGATCTTCTCTGGTTTCAGAAAAGTAATAGTGTAATCATTCGAAACCTTGAAAAAATTTTAAATCTAATACACCCACTTCCAAAAATTTCTACTAATATGAATAACCCTTAATTTATTAATAATTAATAACTATAGATTAATAAGGCCTCTGTGTGAGAGGTTTCTGGAATAATAAAGCTCCCATCACCATCAGTAGCCACTGGGTTTCCTACTTCTTCAGTGGTCATAGGTTCAAGATCAGATAAACCTCTATCATTATCTCCACAAGAAAAGTGGAAAGCACCCTCCGACATATCTCCACTACAACTGTTGAATGTATTGTGCTCCATACGTCCACGATCCATGTTCTCCCAGGAATCTGCAGCTTATAAATTCTGTGGAATAACAAAGGTGTTTTGTGACGAAGTGGACGATTCAGACAATGCACCATTCGCAAGGATACGTCGAAAATTTGAAGAAGATAACTCGATTCTTTGAATGTTGGAGAATATATGGTTAGAGCGTCTCTTGCATGTCATTATATAAGCAGTAGGCTAAAAAAAAATACACAGTTAGATATTTTCTTAAGTTTATAAAAAGTTTTGGTAAAGTCTTTTGAAAATTTGGGTAGTTAAATTTTAGTGTTTTGGATATTGTAAAAGTTTTGGATGCTGCTGAATCTATTTCTACTATCTATTTCTACTATCTAAAATACTATTCAAACACTCCAATTATCTAATTTTTTAAAATTTATTTTACCAGATTCCTACTATATATATATATATATAAAGATTTGCCACCTAATTGTTAGTTACGTGTTTCACACGTCATTTTCGGATTTTTTTAAGTCAAACACCTATACAAATGGAGCACAATGAGAACAAGGATTCTAAACACCAAGATATAGGGTTAGAGTCTCCCTCCCCAAGGTATGGGGAGTTAAATTTTATTCAAGTAAAGATAAGGCAGGTTTAATTTAGTTTAACTAGTAGTTTTTAGTGCGATCTTTTGAAGGCTTTTAGGTGGTTTTTTCGAGTGTAATTTCTATAAAATCTAGAAAGAACTTATTGAAAAGAGAAATTTGATTGCTAATCTTACACAATCCAAGTGCTTTAGGGATTTTTGAGAGTATTGCCATATATAAAGTAAAAATACCAGTTTAAATAATAGAAACCAAAGTTCTATCTCAAAGAAATCAAGATTTTATCTCAAAAATTTTCACTCCATTCAAGCACCTAAAATTCAGAACAATTACACTAAAAACAACTCCTTAGTTTAATACTAGTAACCAATATAGTTTTAAATTCTCAAAGCTAAAAGTTAAAAAATGAATGGAACTCATTATGGATTAACTCCATTATCATAAAAGGAATTGTTGGGTAACTGTTGGGCTTACAATTAGTTAATAATTGTACAATAATTAATTTTTTATTTTTAATATATAATAAATAATAACTAGCAATTGCCCCAGGAGGTGCAAGGAGAGGCCGATAGGAGTATTGCTTGTTAATTATTAATTTTAAGTAATTGTAGTTTTTGAGATGAAGGAGATTTTGCAGAATTTTGTAGAAAGATGATGTTAAATTCTCAGATGTGCAGTAACAGGTTTATTGTTCAATTGTCAGGTATGCAGGTAGAGACTTATTTGACGAGTTGTGTAGAGAGTCTGGGATGCAAAAGTGATCTAAGATTAGTGGTTAATATCCAAGAATCTTGTTACTTAGCAGAAAACAAAGTACTGTGAAGTAAATAGTCATCTTGAAGAAGTAAATCAAGACTTACATTCTTCAATGTATGTGATAACATAAATGTATTCCTTTGTATGGCTGTTACTATTAAGCATGGCTACATTAACGTTACTGCTGCTACATTATTTCATCGAAATTAGGTAACTGAAAGTGCCTTGAAATTGATGGGGTTGGCATGGTACCAGTAATCTCATTCTCCCTAACAAGCTTGAGGGTGGGGTGAATTTTATTTTAAAGCAAAAAGGGAACAAGGCACAAATACAGTCATGAAGCTTGAACAAATTTTATATACAGTTTCCCATTCAAATACCATTTTTTAATAAACATGTTTTATGAAACATGAAACGTAATTACAAAAATAATAAAATTAAAATTTCAGTACTTTACAGTTATTGTAAAAGTGATTCCCATCATTCATGAATCATGATGTGTGAATTCAGTACTTTACAGTAATTGTAATGTTTGTAGGCATGTGTTAGAGTGAAAATTAATTGCACATTCCTCTGTATTTTATTCCAAGAAATATTCGTAACATAAGTTAATTTAATCTACAGAAGCAGAATAGTAAAACAGAAGCAGAAAGTAGCAGAAAGCAATGGTCATCAATCCTCATCATCAAAATCAACATCATTGTCATCATTATGGTCACCACTGCTCTCCTCTATTGCATCCTCCTCCTCTACTGCCTAGCCTGAAAATATCAACGACATAAAACATGAATAGAATTATAACTATTGGTGCAGGGAGTGTTCATATGTTGAGGTTGGGACCTCATGTGACGTCAAAATATCAATGACAGAAAACATGATTAGCATTATAACACAAAACATGAATAGCATTATAAATATTGGTGCAGGGAGTGTTCATATGTTGAGGTTGGGATCTCATGTGACGTCAAAATATCAATGAAAGAAAACATGAATAGCATTATAACTATTGGTGCACAGGGTGTTCATATGTTGAGGTCGGGATCTCATATGACCTGAAAATATAAATGACACAACATATTCAGCTAAATGAAAGAAACCTTCGGCAGAGGCCCTGCATACCATTAAGAACCAAATTTATTTGAACTTATACACTTCAAAAGATGATTAAAATAACCTCCACAAAAAACATATGCCTTACAATTTGGACAAGACTAATCAATATCATGAAATCCTTGTCTAAGAAAAAAAAAAACGGTATTGTACAACCCAGTAAACAAATCAAAATGGCATCAAAAATGACTAGAACATGTCAATAACATATACTTTATAAAGGTATCTATCTTGTTAAGAAGCAACTCATATCTTCAAGACTGCATAATGATGTTGATGCAACAATGGGTTTCCCCATTGCAATTATAACTAGTTTGAAAACCAAGGTTCGCTCTAACATATCAATTTGACCTCTGGTGGGTAACTTGTTAAAGTGAGCTTTATTGCCTGGGATAGAAGACTTCATTTGATGCTAACAATGTGTCAGAAAAGGTAACTCGCATTTTCCAGGTTTCTACCATATTGCTTCCTCCAGGAGAATGTTCTGATTTTCAGTCTTGAATTTCCATCAGGTTCTCTTCTATGTATGTAATTCTTCCAAGCCATTCATTCACAATTTTCTTCCCTCAAGCCTGTAAAATTAACATGGCTATTTTCATTGCATTTCAACACACCTCTACTACTTCCTTTATATGGCATATGAACTCATGTAAGTCTGCACAATCTGTAAATATCACTGCTTCAGTGCTCAAATCCATGAGATGGTCTACTTATATTTTGATCTGCAATTCCATCTTACTACCCCTGCATTTCCAAAGTAACTTGTCTGGTTTTCAACTCATCCAGATCGCATTCATCCAAAATTAAGGTAATTATGGTGAACAAGCAAGCTCATTATTGTAGGCATATTTGGGATATAGTTCTCACAAACAACTTGTGGTATATAGTTCCAATGCTTTGGAATAGAAGGCTGCTTTTGATGTTAAAATTCACTAAACCCAATAACTGCTTACCTCCTTCAATTATATCACATCGCTCTGAATGAGCTAATGTGGCATTGCTAAAATTCCAACCTATGCTAGAATTTGCAAAAATATAACATTGTCTTGTAAATTAGCAAAAATAATATAGCTTCTTCAACTTCCCTTTTTATGCTAGAAATATATGTAATAAACCTGGAAATTTTCATTGACTTCCAATTCCAAGTTTCCAACTTGGATGTTTTATTTATGTAGTTAATCCCCATCCTGACACAATAGGTTTAACCCAACTTGTATATTCTGTAGCTCCATTCTTCTCAAGCATGGCTATATGGCTTGGGAAATTTGTTCCTTTCATTTCACTTTCATTCCAGCCAGTTGCCTTCTTGTTTTCCCAACCATTCTCTTCCTTGCACATAAAACGGCTAGGAGTTGAATGCTCCTTGCTTAAACCTTTTCCACTATCCCATCCTGTAGTTACCAGTGTCAGTTTGTAATGATCCAGTAACGGAGGTTCAGTAGTATAAAGGTCAACAACATTACAAATATATGTATAGCTGCAACAGCCAGAAACATAATACCCAAGTCCAAATGGCCTTTCTTTACCTTGAATCTCAGTTGCATGACTCTTAATATCAAATGGAGTTAGTGCCTCTTGAGCTGTATCTGGCAGCTTTTCGGTGTCCAAATTTTCTGATTCAGAGTCATCTCTGTCTGGAAAATCAACATCTAACAGCTGTTCTGCGTTACAATCAATCACTTCAATGTATATGTCGGGGTCAGGAGGAGGTAAGTGATAAGAATGCCCATTAGTTTTGGCCCAATATCTTTCCTTGAAAACGTGAAAAGCCTCTTCACCTGCAGAATTATTCCAATTAAGCACAGAGTCATAACAACTTATGTACTCTTTTGCCTTGCAAATTTCTTTCCATGGTAGACCAACAGAGTCACAATACTCATTCTCCCAAGAGGGTATAGTTGGTTTCTAGACTTCTGATAACATGACCAATCAGAGTTAGACTGAGATATGATATCATACACATAATCATCACTACCCTGTCCAGCAATAAAGAATCGCATAATATTTAAAAATAGTAGTTTTAATCATACTAGCAACAGATAACACAAAACTATTCTTTTTAACCTGATATCCAACAGCAGAAACCTAAAACAAAACTTTGTAATTTCCAACAAAGATCACTCATAGGTGATGCATACACTAATAGCAGATACACTACAAGAATGATAGAATCTGATATAAAACCCAACAGAAAACCAACGTAGTATTCACTCCACACCACCAATGATTATGACAAATACCAAAAATATGAATAGATTTTGGCCCACATTTTCAACCCTATTCAGCAATAGCACATATATGTCAAAGGTTACAATCAACAACTTTAGATCAAACTTCTAATGGTACCCATCACAAAGCACCACGCAAGTTAGTGGTAGAGCAAACACTTGTTTAAAGGGAAAGTTTTCAATTCAATTCCTAGCCTGTAAATTTTTTACCAATGTGTGTGTTAAAGAGGGTGACAGGTTGGGTTTTAGAGGTAGCAATCCGCAAATTTATATTGAATCTTAAGGGTGCCTGTCATGAAGGGGCATCTATCTCATTGACATAGCAGCTAATTGCTTGAGGACAACTCTTAGGTTCAATTCCTATAGCTTGTCTAGTTTTCAACAATATATATCTATATATAGACACACCACAACCCTGAAAAATCCATAGAAATTTCAAAACACAAATAGTATGATTTTCTACCCAACTTGTCATAAACACGTATACTTAGAAAACACAAACCAATATAAAATACCTAGAAAGATCATAACTTTCAAGTTTCAACCCAATTCGAAAAACTAGCAATTTCCAGCTCAACCACCATTAACAAAGACCCATTTATCTCATAACTTTCAAGTAAATTCACCATTTAGAGATAAATTAATGAAATAGATATTCCAAAGAAAAATCATAATTCTCAACTCAGTTGCGGACAGCAGGCACCAACAGAGCTGCTGATGAAGAATATCATACTGGTACCCAAGAGGTCCAATGGCAAATCCCTAAAGGCGAATATCCTGGAAGGGGAGCTAAAAAGAAGGTATTACTAAATTACTAATAAGAGCCAGTACCGCAGATATGTTAGTGATCTACACAAAACAGATAGCAGTGGACACATATACTCAGGTAAATTGAGGGCTCTAATGGAAGCAATTATATTATGTCTGAGATTTAGGCTCGAAAAGAGTGGTAGTTGAGGAAGAATCTCGAATTGTAATCAGGATATGCAAAGCTTAAACTCTTCTCCGGGCTGGAAGCTCGAATCCCAAAGCAGACAGATCTGGTGTTCAACCAGAGTTCAAACACCACCCCAGCGCAATAACATCACCAACCTGGCAATAAACTGTGATTATGGATGAGTAATCTAGTCATTATTTTCATTTTATACTTTACACCTGAAAATTTTCTGAGACTTGCCACTTTCTTGCTTTGGTCTGAACCTAAGTCGCATGGTTTGGGGTTCAAGTTCAGGTTCAAGAATGATTGGGTTCAATTCGAGTTTGAATTTTTTTATGAGCTTCGGATGAGGTTTGCCATTTGTTTCATCTATTTAAATTTTCTATAAATATACAGATATTAACTTTAAAATGAAATATAGCACAAAATAGTAAGAAATCAACATCAATAGACAAAAAAACTGCTATCATGGAATTCAAAAGTGCAAGGATGGACTACAAGTGTGAGTTGTAGCCTGTAACATGACATTATGAGCTTGAACCATGGAATTGGTCAATGACCCAGAGGTTTGATGAGGCTTGCCAAAACTCAAAGAAAATTTCAGGTTTGCCAAATTTTGGATGGACTACAAGTGTGAGCTGTGACATGATGTTATGAGCTCGAACCATGGAATTGGTTAATGACCCAGAGGTTCAATGAGGTCTGTTAAACCTAAAAAAAAACCAGGTTTTCCAAATTATGAACCTCAAAGTTGAAGTTCGGAAAACCTTGTGACATAGGTTTGAACTATTTTCAAGTTGGCACTTGGGAGATTGTGGCAGGTTAAAGGAAGGAAAGGAGGCCCAAGGGCAAAGCCTCAAAATGCTCCATAACAGACCTATTGACTCAGAAAGGCTCTTGAACAAGGGTTGCAGAGATGATTAAGATGGGATCGAGCCTTGCATGGGATGCCCACCCTGGTTACTAGGGAAGGATAGACTTGAAATGAGAAGGCAATCGGGTTTCATAGACAGTCCATCAAAGCCGGAGATCCACAAATCACTGGCTAGAATTTTGGGGAGCCTTATGAAGGGAATGGAGGAGAAAATGGCTTCTAAATCTAAGCTTAGAGAAATGATGTAGGAAATCAGGAAGGAAGCCATGACAAAGCTCCAAGAGATGATGTGGAATGGTAGGTAATTGAGATGAGCTGCAGACATTGAGAGAACAATGGAACATTGATGTGAGTTGGAACCACTTCATGAATTCAAATCGAGACCACGCTGTGACAGAGATGGTTATAATAGAGATGAAGTTGGAATTGAGACAAACTACAGACATGAAGAGGAGAATGGAACATTGATGTGAGTTGGAACCACTTCATGCATTCAACTCAAGACCACGTTGCGAAAGAGATGGTTATCATAGAGATGAAGTTAGAATCGAAACCAACTGCAGACATCAAGAGGAGAATGAAACAATGATGAGAGTTGGAACCACTTCATGCGTTCAACCTGAGATCAGGCTGTGACAGAGATGGATAATTGAAATATGTTGGATATTACCAACCAGAAGAGGATAATTGAGCAGGTGGGAACACTACTACAAGAAAAATCCATGCCTGGGTGTTATACACTCCCCTTAGTTCAGACAACAATGACAAACTCTAGCAACCAGAACAAAGACACTCCTCCAAAGACCAATAAGTTTCCCTTCGTTTTATAAGTAGTCACAAGGTTTCTCTTTGCCTTAAGTATTTTCCAATTTCGTTTATATTTTTTATACTTCTATCCCCTGTTTTTCTGTAAAGGGGTTTGCCAAATTCGTTAAAAATTTCGAAATTTGTAACTAATTTGGCAAACCCCTTTGGAGGAGTGTCTATGTTGCAGTTTCCCAAATTTTGAACCTCAAAGTTGAAGTTCGGAAAACCTTGTGACATAGGTCTGAAATATTTTCAAGTTGATGCTTGGGAGATTGTGGCAGGCTAAAGGAAGGAAAGGAGGCCCAAGGACAAAGCCTCGAAATGCTCCATAGCAGACCTATTGACTCGGAAATGCTCTTGAACAATGGTTGCAGAGATGATTAAGATGGGATTGAGGCTGGCATGGGACGCCCATCCTGGTTACTAGGGAAGGATAGACATGAAATGAGAAGGCAATCGGGTTTCGTAGACAGTCCATCCAAGCCAGAGATCCGCAAATCACTGGCCGGAATTGTGGGGAGCATTATGAAGGGAATGGAGGAGAAAATGGCTTCCAAATCTAAGCTTAGAGAAATGATGTAGGAAATCTGGAAGGAAGCCATGACAAAGCTCCAAGAGATGATGCAGAATGGTAAGTAATTGAGATGAGCTGCAGACGTTGAGAGAACAATGGAACACTGATGCAAGTTGGAACCACTTCATGCATTCAACTCGAGACCACGGTGTGACAGAGATGTTTATCATAGAGATGACGTTGGAATCGAGACAAACTGCAGACATCAAGAGGAGAATGGAACATTGATGTGAGCTGGAACCACTTCATGCATTCAACTTGAGACCGCGCTGTGACAGAGATGGTTATCATGGAGATGAAGTTGGAATCGAAACAAACTGAAGACATCAAGAGGAGAATGAAACACTGATGAAAGTTGGAACCACTTCATGCATTCAACCTGAGATCAGGCCATGATAGAGATGGGTATTGGAAAGATGTTGGATATTACCAGCCAGAAGAGGATAATTGAGCAGGTGGGAACACTACTACAAGCAAAACCCATGCCTGGGTGTTCTGCACTCCCCTTAGTTCGGACAACAATGACAAACTCTTGCAACCACAACAAAGACACTCCTCCAAAGACCAATAAGTTTCCCTTCTATTTGTATGTAGTCACAATGTTTCTCTTTGCCTTAAGTATTTGCCAATTTCGTTAATATTTTTTATACTTCTAGTCCATGTTTTGCTGTAAACGGGTTTGCCAAATTAGTTAAAAATTTTGAATTTTGTATACTTCTGGTCCCTGTTTTGCTGCTAAGGGGTTAGGTCAAACCGCTACTTTCTGTAATTTAATCTTCTGTCAATATAATATTTTTGGCCCAGCAGAAAAAAAAAAGCACCAATAAAGCTTGTAAAATACAATCCAGTCCCCATTAAACAAACATGAAGACATAATGAATTAAAACAGTTGCAAAAGAAAAAGCGCCTTTCTAATCCAACAAACAAAGACTGATGAGAGTTGGAACCACTTCATGCGTTCTACCTGAGATCAGGCTGTGACAGAGATGGGTATTGAAAAGATGTTGAATATTACCAGCCAGAAGAGGATAATTGAGCAGGTGGGAACACTACTACAATCAAAACCCATACCTGGGTGTTCTGGACTCCCCTTAGTTCGGACAACAATGAAAAAATATGGCAACCACAACAAAGACACTCCTACAAAGACTGGGTCAATAAGTTTCCCTTCTGTTTGTAAGTAGTCACAAGGTTTCTCTTTGACTGAAGTATTTTCCAATTTCGTTAATATGTTTTTTACTTCTAGTCCCTGTTTCGTTGTAAAGGGGTTTGTCAAATTAGTTAAAAATTTTGAAATTTGTATACTTCTGGTCCCTGTTTTGCTGCTAAGGGGCTAGGTCAAACCGTTACTTTCTGTAATTTAATCTTTTGTCACCGCTACTTTTTGTAATTTAATCTTTCAGTAATTTAATTTTATTCTCAAATTCTAGAGCATCTGAGCTGTGGACTAGGGTATCGACTCCATCCTTGTGATCCTTTACATGCCCTGTATATTCCTCATCACTTATTGATCTTAGAAAACAGAGAACCAGAACCAGAACAGTAAAACAGAAGCAGAATAGAAACAATGTTCCATTGCTTCTCTGCGGCGAAGGATCGAACCCCGGCAAGTAAAACCCAAAACCCACCATGGATTCATGCGATCTCGCTTAAATTCTGGGCACACACAATCTTTAACGTGGTCATTCCATCGAACCCGCATTATAATCCGTCGCATCAGCCCAATGTAATATATATTTGGATATATACAAAGAATCAAAGGATCGCCATTGGAGGTGAAAAAATCAACATTGGCAATTTCTTGTCATCCAACGCTTTTTGTTTCAAAAGGGACAATTTTCAATCCCTTTCATGGGGAAAAGATACTCGTACTTTAGACCTCCAGTCATTTTCCATAGCCTGCCGTTTGTACCATTACATGCAGAGAGTATTTGAGCATTATTGTGCAACGAAATTCAACCACTGGATAGTTTAATATTTATTTGTTGGACTGGTTCAAATTGGCATGGCTTGTGTTTTTGTACAAGCCAGATGACAATAAATATAGAGTTGGATGGTCACTACAAATCCAGAGGAGGCATCTTAGGTGATGACATGGGGCTGGGCATTTGAGGTATTCTAGTGCTGCTAGAACAGTGACTGGGCAGGAAAGTGGAAGATCTTAGAAAAGAGAGAACCAGAACCAGAACAGTAAAACAGAACCAGAACAAAAACAGTGTAAGAAGTAAAATGATGAAGAAAGAAAGGGCATTACCTGCTCTTCTGCGTTGCTGGCGACTGTGCTCTACATTAGTGATTTCTTCTTCTGTGGGTGAAGATAATTCTGGGTCTTCTGAAGATGAGAACAGTTCATTAGATTCTGCAGAATCAGTGAGAAGAAAATGGAA